>APFE030861148.1:2329-36711 GCA_000404065.3 Pinus taeda
AAATTTCAATCCAATGCTCAGAGAACAAGTTATGATGATTTTCCCCAGGTCACCTGTTTGGAATGTAATTTAGGAGTCTGCAAAAAGACCAACTTCCTCAGATCATATCTCCGCAAATATAGCGCAAAATGCTCTGAAATTCAGAACCGAGATTTAGTGTGATATCTTCTCAAATGAGTTTTTTTTCAACTTCTAAAACGTTGCAGAAAAAATGTTATAGCGAACATGCCACGATGACCTATTTGGAGCAGTGAAACCCTAGAATCCAAAGCTCTGATACCAAATGTTATGCAACCAGCTCAAGAAAAGATAAAAAAGATAGATCAGTGCCTTAGAATTTAGCCTCTTTGAGGGGGCAACCTCCTTTACATTACATAAATGAAAAATTCTTGCATGATTCAAATGAAAAGACATCCTCTCTATATATAGGAGCCTAAGGGGTCATAACATAATCAGAGCCTACATAACAATAATAATGTAAGGGCACAATAATAACAATAGTGGGCTTCTATGGGGCACAATAGTAACAATATGGGCACTACATGGGTACATCAATATAATAAGTGGGTTGTACTAATAACAATAAGGGGTTACACTAGTAGCATAGGGGCCTAACGTCATTGCTATGTCCGATGAGAATGGTGAAGAACCACCAATTCAGGTATCTGAAATGTTTTCTCTTTCTCCATGGTATCTTGAATTCATATATGTGCTCAAAAATTTGTCACCTCCGCCCGGCATGACTAGAAACAACGCGAGAACACTCAAGTTGAAAGCTGCCAAGTTTTGCATTCTTAATTCAGCACTGTATTGGAAAGACCTCGGTTGCATTTTGTTAAATTGTTTGGTGGAAAAGGAAGCAAAGCAAGTCATGGAGGACTGTCACCAAGGAGACTGTGGTGGTCACCTTTTTTGGAAGTCAACCGCAAACAAAATTTTGAGAGAAGGGTACTATTGGCCGACATTGTTTGTTGATGTATATAAGATGGTTAAGTGCTGTCATAAGTGTTAGATTTTCGAAGGAAAGTGGAAGTTACAGCCTCTACCATTCAAGCCCATAGAGGTGAGCGCCCCTTTTCAGCAATGGGGATTGGATTTCATTGGCGAAATTCATCCCGCTTCTTCCGGACAGCATAGATGGATCCTCACAGCCACAGATTACTTCACAAAATGGATTGAGGCGATTCCCACCAGACAAGCTACAGATGCGGTAATCATTTCATTCCTCGAAAATAACATCTTGTCTCGCTTTGGTTGTCTGAATAAGCTAATCACTGATAACACAACAACTTTCAAATCAAAGAGGATGGTAGAGTTTTGTCATAAATATCACATCATTTTTAGTCACTCAACTACCTATCATCTGCAAGGCAATGGATTGGCGGAATCTTCAAAGAAAACATTGGTCAACATAATCAAGAAGCTGCTGGAAATAAACAATAAGAGCTGGCATAAGAGGTTAGTAAATGTGCTTTGGGCAGATCGCGTCAGCTAGGAGAAATCCATAGGTATGTCACCGTTTCAGCTTGTTTATGGATTTGATACAGTATTTCCTTCCTCTCTCACTTCCCCGGTTGTCAAACTTCTTCAGGAGGCCGGCAGTGAAGAAGATCCCATGCAGAGAAGGTTGAATCAAATGGTCCACTTGCAACAGACCAGAGAAGAAGTTCTTAAGAACACATCCAAATTGCAGGAGAAAATCAAGAAACTTTATGATAGAAAGGCAAAGGTGGATAAGTTTCAGGTGTATGATTTAGTGCTGAAGTGGGATGCAAGGAATGAGGAGAAAGGCAAGCACGGTAAGTTCGAGAACCTCTGGAAAGGTCCTTTCAAGATTGCAGCATATCGGGGGCAGAATGCTTTTCTTTTGAAGGAAATAAATGGAGAATATTGTCCAGGAGGTCTGATCAATAGTCGGCTGCTCAAGCGGTACCATTTCTAAGTTATCGATGCTGCTTCCACTGTCACTATAAATACCATTTTTTTTTAGTTTCGTTAGAGTTGTTCAAGCTAGCCTTTAAGTCATTTCAATGTTAAGTTTTGAGTCAGGTTTTTTTGGTCATTTCAGTTTCATAAATGAGTCAGAGTCCTGTATTATTTATCAAAATGATCACTCCATAGCCCTGTGGATGAAGGCACTGTCTAGCTCTTCCGGAGATTTTTTGTTCTTGGCACCTCCAAGGAGCTACCATCCCCCATTGGAGCCAATGTTAGAGTCGTTCTGGTCAGTCCTCCGTCAGATATCAAAAATCTTTATGCCTTTCATGTTTAGGCGTCCCTCTCCATTCTCCCAGTTGCATTCTGCTAGGGGCATGCCATAATATGACGGAGAAGGTCATGATAGTCATTCTCCCTCATGTCTGGCTCCTGCTGGCTTAGGTATTTTTTCAATCATCATCAAAGTCCATGACAATCAAGGTCTGCTCCCTTAAAGGACATAGGTCATTTTGAGGTCTAGGTCTAGGAATTCATAAATTTGGTCTTTGAACATGTCTAGTAAAGCCATGCAGGCCAGAGTGAGGCCCTTACAAAGTTATGGTTTAGAGAGCTTCATCATCATGCGGATAGACTCTGACTCTTCTTCAAAACTCTGTTTTGAAGAAAGGTCAAACAGTGTCATTTATGACAAAATTTTCAAAAAGTCGCCAGTTTATTTTTTCAGATGCAGTCATGGTTTCCATGCCCAAATGTCCTATCGTGCAATCCCTGCAAAGAGTGCCAAAAATTTCACCATTTGAGCTAAAATTTCAAAGGGAAAGTGAAAATCAGTGTGCTTTAAAGCCAGTGAAAAAGTGCAAAACTCAAACATTAGAAAAATGGGTTTTTGAAGAGGAAAAAATTAAACCCATCTCTTCCAAGGCTATATATACAAATTTTTGTCTAAAAAAAATGCATTGTGCTATTACAAGCCTTGGAGAAGCATTGTGAAGGCGAGAGTGTGCATTGGTGAGCGATTGAGTGGCTTGGAGGCGGCTTTGGAGGGCGCAACGCATATACCCAGGAGCGCGGCACACACAGAGGACGCGGCGCACATGCAGCCTGCCCATAGTGCAAATTTCCTAAGGGCGCAATGCATACCCAGGGCGTGGTACACTGGGATTTGTGCGCGACGCATACAGACAGGGGCCTAAACAAGTGCCCAAATGCTCCCAAATTTTGGTGAAGCCCATCAAATTGAGAGGTAGGCTCTTTAAAATACTCGCTCATCAAATTTTTTCAATGATAGGGTGTTCATAGAGATATTTTGATGCCACCAAAATGTATAAAATCGACCATAAAAAATCGCCAAGAAATTGATGGCTAGGGTTGTTTAAATGTCTTGTTAAGTGACAAGGTTTCACTCCACTCATTATTTCCCCTCACCCATCACTTTTTCCATCGTCCGTCTCTCATTTTTCCTAAAATCCCTACCCTAAACTACTACCAAACCCTCTCCCCTATCCATCCACTATTTGGTCAACACAAAACCCCAAAACCTACCCCATCAAAATACCCAAACTCCTCCCATATCCATAGCAAATTTCTCCCTATAAACCCAATCCCCATTTCATCACTCCCTTCCCAACAATCCCTTTTCATTGTTCCCCTTGGTAACAGATATTACAAAGGCACCAAGCCTCACACCATCATCAAAAGGGCAACCTAATCATAGTCCACATTGCAGTCATGACATCATAGCATTCATCTGAGTATGAGATGGAGACACAGAGTGACTCATCCTCAGAAGAGCAGGCTCCCAGGAGACACCACAAGAGTGGCAAACATGTCAGGGATGAACCCACTACCCTCACCAAGTTACAAGCATGCCCTCCTGCCATGTCATGCTTACAGCACCTATCATGTTTTGAATTTTGTCTAAGGGTGGCAAATGTCAGAGTCCATCATGAGTTGGCCCGTTTTTTTGTGCTTCATCTACATGGAGGTCAGTCTACCTTGGTCGGGGTCACTTTCACATTGACACCTGAAGCTATATCAGTGGCAACAGGTATACCAAATGTGGGACAACAGTGGCATAAGAAGAAGAAGGTGGAAAGGCAACACTATGAGCCTTACATCAAAGCCAGATTCTTGAATGAGCTCACAAGAGTCTTTCCCTTCAAATACTTGAAAGATGAGTATGCTCCACTCATGAGATTAATCATGAAATACTTCAGTTGTGAGGGGAGGTTCTCTAGACTATATGCCTATCACATCTACTTGCTCATGCACTTTATTAGGGTGAGGATGATGAACCTCCCATTTTTCATATGCAGGAATATAGAGAGGATGAACACCTTCATGTTGCATAAGACCCCTCAGCAGCATATTAACAGTGTGTATCATTTTTCTCTTATCCGGATTTTGGTAGATTGATCCAGACTTAAACATGAACGCAAAAAATTATAGAGATAACCATATACACAAAGATGCGGCGGAAATAATACTTCATTTCATTAATGGAAATATTGAAATATGCTTACAACCAAAAATGGACATAAACCAGCTAGGGCGATGGTAGCTTATCTCTGAGAAGAGATGTGTGGCTACATGCCTCTGAACTATGTTACAATGAGGCTCGAAGCCCTATTTATTGTTGAGAAAAATGGAAGACCCTTCACATTCCAAAACCTAACCCTAGAAGATGAAACGCCAAATTGTGGGCCCCGTTTTTGGGTAAGTTGGTACATCAACTTCCCGAGGTCGCGGATTGGTCGTATTATCTCTGTTTGATGCGCATGATAGCCCATTGGAAAGATCTCTCCGAGGACTACGACGGAAAAGATGATTTTTAAACAAAAAGATTCCGAGCAGTAGATTTCCCAAAAAAAGTCGTTTAGGGCCTCAAAACGGCTCCGGAAGTTTAGGACCCAAAAAACTGCTAAAAATAGTAAATTGTGCTATAATTAGTTTAGGACTTGAAAAACTGCTAAAAATAGTAAATTGTGCTATAATTAAGGAAACTAAAAAAAAAAAAAAAAAAAAAAAAAAAAAAAAAAAAAAAAAAAAAAAAAAAAAAAACTGAAAGAAGCACTAGAGGGGATCCAAGTGGAATTAGCGGGTGGCCACCAATATGCACCTAGATCATTCCTCCCCCCTTAGGAAGCAATGGTCCCCATTGGGTTGAGTTCCTCCATGAGATGAGGGAACTTCTGCTGCACTTGGTCCTTGGTGAGCCATTTTCCCTAGTGAAGGAGTTGTCCTGCTTTGAAAACTCGATACAGTTGGATATTCTGCTGGTGAGTGTGCTTGATCTGTGTGTCCATGATCCGATCAGTTGCAACTTGTTCCATGCAAGCTGGATTTAACTTTGTGGGTGTGAATTGTTCTGCAATGTCGGACGTGTCTAGTAATGGTGGAAAGTATGGCCGAAGGCAGTCGACATTGAACATCGGGTGTAGGCCAAGGAATGGGGGAATGCTGAGCTCAAATGCATTGTCTCCCACAGCCTTGGTAATGGTGTAAGGGCCATATCGGAGTGGTCTGAGTTTCTGATAGGCTCTGGTAAGGCGTTCCTTTTGCAAATACAACCAAACTTTGTCACCCACCTAAAACTTGTGTGGCACCCGATGTTGATCATGTCGTTGCTTGTACTTAGCATTTGATTTCTCTAGAATGTCATGGACCTGCTAGCGAATATGTTAGATGTGCTCAATGAAGTTTTTTGCCTTATCTATTTCGGACTGGACATGAGCAAAGTCTACATGATTAGCTGCAAATGGTATGGCCACATCGATGGGACATAGTGGCTGGAATCCCAAGCCCACTTGAAAAGGGTTGTGGCCAGTCGAGCTGTGGAGAGCCCAGTTGTAGATATGCTAAACATAGGGGAGGCTCTCATCCCATGTGCATGGATGCTTTGAGTTGTACATGCGCAGAATGTGTACGATCATCCTGTTGACAACCTCTGTCTGACCATCAGTTTGAGGATGGAAGGCTATGGACTTAGTGAGTTTGGTGTCCAGCATTGACCAGAGACTAGACCAAAATGTACCGAGGAACCTGTTGTCCCGATCTGAGATGATAGAATGTGGGATCCCAAAGTGTACCCACACTTGTTCAAAGAAGAGTTTAGCAGTGGCTTCTACTCTGATATTCTTCTTGTAGGCCGCCATAATGGCCATCTTTGAGAACCTGTCAAGGACCACAAAAACACAATCATTTCCATGCTTAGTGGAAGGAAGGCCTGACATGTAATCCATGGAGATGGATTCCCAAGGCCGACTATGAGTAAGCAGCGGGGTATATAGGCCTTGCTTCTTGATGGTCAGTTTGGAAATGGCATAGACAGTGCATTACCTGATGTACTTCCTGAAATCCTGTCGAAGATTTGGCCAATAGAAATACTTCTGGAGTACTTCCACCATTTTTTCGACCCCAAAATGCCCAACAGCCCGACTGTGTGTGCTTCCCAAATCATCTTGGCATGCTCGCTTGAAGGAACATAAAGGTGACCCAGGTGGCATAACAGGTCGTCCTGGAGGTGAAAATCTAGATCATACTGACCCTCCAAGAGGTTCTGGTATGTGTGGCCGAATTCCAGGTCGCTTTTGTAGAGCAGTGGCCAATCAGAAGTCTCGTGCCCACAAGAGTTGAGCACGTGGTTAACGCCATGATCAGTGGTCGACTAAGGCAATATGCAACATTATTAGTGTTGGCCTTCTTATACTTGATATTCAAATGGAACTGTTGCAGGTATGTGGACCACTTCTGATGGCAATCATTCTGTAATTTCCCTTGGGTCTGTATGAACTGTAGGGGTCAGTGGTCTGTGTGGATGACCGTTTCCTTCCCCAAAATGTAATGCTTCCATTGTCGACAGGCATGCGCAATGGAATACATCTCTTTATCATAAGTGGCATACTTTTGGACTGTGTCTGAAAGTGTTTCACTGTGATATGCCATTGGATGCTCGTGTTGAGTAAGGACTGCCCCAATAGCATAGTCAGAGGCATCTGTCTCGACCTCAAATGGTAGTTGTAAATATGGTAATGCGAGCACTGGTGCTGTGCAGAGGCGATATTTCAACTCTATGAATGCCTTCTATTGAGATTCAGAACAAAAGAATTTTGCCTTCGCTCCTCCCTTGGTGACTTGACTCAAAGGCCAAGTGATATGAGAAAACCCCAATACGAACCTGCAGTAGAAGTTGCCAAGACCTAGAAAGTTGCGGGAGCTCTATCAGAGTGGTTGGAGATGGCCAATCCTGAATGACTTGGATCTTGGCTGGATCCACATGCACCCCCTGTTCATCAATAAAGTATCCCAGATACTGAACTTGGGTCATGCCAAAAGTGCATTTCTCCAAATTGGCACATAGTTTTTGTTGTCACAGTGTTTGGAGAACCTGTCGGATATGGTGGAGGTGCTCTTCCCAACTCTGGCTGAAGATCAGAATGTCATCCACGTATACCAGTACAAATGAGTTGGTGTATGGCCGCAATATGTCATCCATTAGCCTCATGAAGGTTGCAGGAGCATTCGTCAACCCAAAAGGCATAACCAACCATTCGAAAAGGCCCTCCTTGGTTTTGAAGGCAGTCTTCCACACATCAGAGGGTTCGATTGGTAGCTGGTGATATCCTGACTTCAGATCAATCTCACTGAAATATTTTGCCCCCTTTAGTTGGTCTAGGAGGTCATCAATCCACGGGATCAGGTACCTATTATGGACAGTGATTTTGTTCAGCGCCCGATAGTCAATATAGAGTCTCCAAGTCCCATCCTTTTTTTGTACCAACACAATTGGTCTCCCGCAAGGTGATGAACTTGGACGGATGTGGCCTTTCTGCAGCAGATCCTGAATCTGCCTCTTGATTTCATCGTTCTCCAGAATGGAGCGTTGATAAATTGGTCCATTGGGTAGCGGCACACCTAGGGTCAGATCGATGGAGTGCTTGACCTGACAGTGCAAAGGAACCCCTACGGGGGAGGTAAATATGTCCTCGTACTCCTCCACGACCTTGTCCATCTGTAGTTGTCGTGCAGAGGGGCCCTGTCTGGAGGTTGTGGCCACCATATTCTTCTTTCCTTGAGGGTGTATCATCAGGAAAACAAATTTTCCAGTTTTGGAAATGAGCTTACTGCATTGTTTTGTGGTAACAAAAGAGATGGCAGCAGGCGGTGCTACCTCTAGTATCCTGTACAACTGATTTCCCAATGTAATAATAATGGCACGGGGCCTTGATTCATACACAGCATGTCGCTTCCACAAGTATGGTTATCCTAATAATACATCACAAACTTCAAGGGGAGCAATGTCACATAATACCTCATCTGTAAAGGGCTTGATGTTGTATGGAAGGCGACACTATTGGCTCACATGAAGGTCCCGTCCTTGGTGCAGCCACCCGATGGTGTATGGTTGTGGATGTGCTATGGTCAGTAAGCCCAACCACTTCACGACCTCTACCGAAATGAGGTTCTTTTGGCTCTCGCTATCGATAATGAACTGTAGCGGGGAGCCCCTTACCCACATCTGGGAGTGGAAGAGACGCTCCTCCTCCTCTGGATCTTCGGGTTCATTTTTCTGGATCTTAGCAGTAGAAACAGTGGCGTTGGGATCTGCATCAATGATTTGCTTCGCTTTGTCATTCCCCTTGTCAGGTTCTGACTCAGAGTCGGAACATGTATCTGATTCTGAAACCTTTAGCTTAGCCACCAGTGACTGCTTGGCCCGACACTCACTTGTGTTGTTACTGGAGCTCCTATGGAACTCACACAATTTTCCCGTGTCCTTTTTCGGCTTTGCGGCACTATTCTTTGCTTGTAGCTTTGGCGGGTTGTCTTGGGCTGCCCCACATTGGCTTTGTCATTTGTTCTGTGGTTTAGGGGCATCTTTTCCTTGCTTTGGATTCGCAGATCCAAAGTCTCGCTTCTTTTGTTTAAACTTCTTCTCGATCTTGACGGAATATCGGTATGCTATGCCGAGTGATGAGATGTTCAGGAATTCCATTTCTTCCTGGATGTACTTGTGCAGGTAGTCGCGGTATTTGAGTATCAAATGCTGCTTTGAATCCTTGATACCCAACTTCGTGCAAAGGGTATGGAAGAGATTGGTGAACTCCAACACATATTGATCCCTTCCCTGTCGTAGCGTGGTCCACTTTATGTATTCATCCTCATAGCTTCCAACAGGCTAGTATTGCTCCTTAATGGCATCCCGGAATGAATTCCAGGTGGGTGCAGCTGAAAATAGGGAGCCTGTAGTTTCATCCTTCTGCTCGCAGTAGGTTTCCCACCAGTCCTTGACGTGGGGGGCTGCTTTGAGAAGAGCGAAAACAATATTTTCCCAACTCGAAAATTCATGAACACAAAAATAACCCTCTAGCAGATTTAACCATTTATCTACGGCATCTGCGTCTATCTGACCCTCAAATATGGGGATTTCAAAATTAACTTGTACCTTAAAGGGCGTGGCGTTTCCAGAGTAGATGCTGGAAGCCGATGCGTCACTTTTGGGTAGCCATTAAAGGATTTGGGCAAATCTATCCATCATCGCATTTCATTGTTGCTCGAGGGCTTCTTCGAGAAAGATTTTGATAGGATCTCCTGCTCCTTCATCTTTCTTCTCATCCGCCATGGGAGGCCATTGGGATTTGCGAGGCTGGTCTTGCAAAGGTTCGACCAACTCAAGCCCTAACTCCTTATATCCCGACATCATTGGGGACATGCAAAGAAAAACAAAGGAAAAGCAGACCGCTCTGATACCATTGATCCAGACTTAAACAGGAACGCAAAACATTACAGAGATAACCATATACACAAAGATGCAGCAGAAATAATACTTCATTTCATTAATGGAAATACTTAAATATGCTTACAACCAGAAATGGAAATAAACCATCTAGGGCGATGGTAGCTTATCTCTGAGAAGAGATGTGTGGCTATATGCCTCTGAACTCTGTTACAATGAGGCTCGAAGCCCTATTTATTGTTGAGAAACAATGGAAGACCCTTCACATTCCAAAACCTAACCCTAGAAGATGAAACGCCAAATTGTGGGCCCCGTTTCTGGGTAAGTTGGTACATCAACTTCCTGGGGTCACGGATTGGTCGTATTATCTCCGTTTGACGCACATGATAGCCCGTTGGAAAGATATCTCCAAGGACAACGATGGAAAAGATGATTTTTAAACAAAAAAATTATTGGAGGTAGATTTCCGAGAAAACGTCATTTAGGGCCTCAAAATGGCTCCAAAAGTTTAGGACCCGAAAAACTGCTAAAAATAGTAAACTGTGGTATAATTAAGGAAACTGAAAAAAACTGAAAGAAGCACTAGAGGGGATCCAAGTGGAATTAGCGGGTGGCCACCAATATCCACCTCGATCATAGATCATCAATTGGGATTGCAGGGCATTTCTTGGGAGGACTTCATCTCCCGTGACTTCTTCAGCACATCACAGGTACTATCAAAGCCAGAACAGGAGTTGGGTGGTCCTTTTTATCAGCATGAGCATCATGAGACCACTACCATGCCAGTTTTCATTACATATTAGAGAGGTAGTAGGCACATGTTTGCAACAGCAAAGCGAGTGTTATCTCCACCCAGGGTAGAAGGGGCCTTGCTTCTGGCATCGACTACACAGGTATTGGACAAGGGCAAGAAGCGCGTGCATGATGAGGGACCCTTAGGTGTATAGGGGACCGATGTCATCCTCATTCAAGATGATGAGGTAGAGGCAGAAAATCCCAAAGTTAGGATGACCATTCAGGAGCAGGACTCGGAGATACAAGACTTGATACTCAATATGGAGATGGCTAGATGGGTCATCAAGTATCTGGAGCAAAGAAAAAAATAGCTTGAGGACCAGCAGACAATCATGGAGCTGCAAAGCATCCGTGAAAATAGACAAGCTGCCCAGCAGAGGAGGATCAAGCTCACTACCTTGGAGCAAGAGATCAACAACGACCGTGAGTCTTGGCTAGATCGGGTCAATCTATACTTGGAGAAGCTGCTGGAGAAGGAAAATAGGGACAAAACCATATTGAGGAGGATGGCTTGTCATTACAGGGTACGGAACACGAGTGCAAAGGCCCGAATAAGGAGCTTGAAGGCCAAACTGAGCAGAGCAACAAAAGAGGAAAAAGAGCAAGATCGGCTTTGAATATTGGCTGACGCTTCTGTGGCCCAACATAGTGCCTCTTAGAGAACCTCCAGCCCAAATTTCAAGGAATTTGGGAAAATTTTGGTCGCATGGGAATTTTTTGGCACAAACACAGGTTTTTTCTCTATATGCGTCGCGCCATCGGCGCGACGCGTAGGATTGGGAGCTCAAAATTGGAAATGGATTACATTTTTAGATTTTGCATCCAAAATAATAAAACCCAGCAAGTTTCATCAATTTTGGAGAAAATCTTGGCCACCAAAAGGGCAACAAACACTCAAAAATGGCCTCATTGCCCCTATTTTGACACACAAGAAGCAGTCTTGGGAGAATGAAGATTTGGAGAGGAAAATGAGCTCCAAATTCAAAAATTCGACTTGGTTTGGAAAGTAAATAGGACATGATTTCCAACAAGCACACTTGGGTACATTTTTGACTCCTACAAGTGCCTATAAAATGGCCTCAAAGTGGTGCGACACATACAGAAAAGGGCGTGGCGCATATAGGAAAAGAGGCCCAAAATGCCTCTGTTTCGCGAAATTTCGCTTCCCGACTTTTTGTAAGTGGGCCCCATCATATGCACTTCATATTTTCAGCACCTACGATGGTTTTAAAAGTATTTTCACTCCAGATGGGTAGTTATCCAAGTGGCAAAGGAAGGCAAAGGGCCACCCAAGCCATTTGTCATGTTTGTGGCGCTACACCTGTAGCTGATGTTTGGCTCTCCACCTTCATTTTGTAATAATTTGAGTAACTCCCCAACCCTTGGGCATTCTATCTCTTCATGGCACACTCTATATATTGTATGTAAACCATTTGCAAAGGGTTGGTTGGCTTGTAACTTCTGGGAGACTGTGGGAAAGAAACTTTGTTTCTACATTGTATATTTTTTACAGAGGATTAATGAAAGGAAATGGCTCTGTTTCATGAGATTCATGTGGTTGTGAGTGTAGCAAATGTGTCTCTTATGTTACATATGTATCTTTTTATGTTTCATAGTTCATTTCATATTCATTTCCAGTGAAATTTTCTAAGTTAGCTAAGGTAGAATTCAATTTTATTTCTCTGCCTGTGGGAAAATTTCATGTTCAGTGTTCATTCTTCTGTTGGAAAGGATTCATGTTGTCCATGCCCTTTTCACCCTCTTAATCAATCTCTCCATTCTGCACTATCTTAAACTAAATTGGTAGTCTTCCCACCTACCTTGCCTCACGAAATAATCTATGCCTTTGTGTTAAGTTCTTTGTACATTGAGGTCCATTGGTCCCATACCATCCCAGAAACACAGTCATTCATAAAAATCACTTCTTGTATCCATATTCACTTACTAGCCTAAGATAAATAGTTCATTGTAAGTCATCTCAGGCCATTTCATTTATCTATTCACTGAGCGTGACTCGGAGAGAGCCCTCTCCTGTTTGGTAGGGCTAGATACCAGACTGATCATGGTTTGTGGTTACCGTGAATTTTTCCTTCCTTCAGCCTAAGGCGGATTTAGGTGCTAACACCTTCCTTCAATGTCATGTATTTTCTTTGTCAAGGAATATTCTACTTTTCAGGACTTATTCATAGGGCACATCCCATGCATAAATTTCATCCATGAGTTAGTCATGTCATCATCCCTCCCATCAGAAACTGAGATATCAATCTACATCTAGCATTGCTTCATGTTATGCTACCTTCATCATGCTTTTTTCTTTGGAAGGGTCTTTCATCCTTCTTGGAAGATATCCATAGTTCTTCCCTTTGGTAGTCCTGCATAAGCCCATCCAGATACTAGTTCATAAATAAGTGATGAACAATTAAATCATAATTACCTTTGTGAAGGTTTTTCACCATGAAATCTTCCTGTAGGTATTAGCATACATGTTGACACGTCTCCTAAATATATGTATTTCAAGGGCCTCTATCTTTTCCAATTGTCTATCAGAGTCTTCATATCTTTCTAGGAGATATCATATTCAAATATGTTTGGTCTATCAGATATTGACTACTTTTACCATTTTTTCTCATTCCATGATCTCTTCCTTTCTTTCTTCACATAGTTTATTCCCAAGAACTTCCAATTAGAGTTCCTCAATTGTATCCAGTCACCTCATCTTTCATACGAGGACATATTATGTTGATTTAATCTAGTAAATATGTGATCTATGTGTTCCTACATCCTAGGAGGAGATCCTTTCTATGATAATGCTTCTCAAAATAGAACATTGATTCATGATGTTTATAACCATATCACCTGTGAGCATTCATACCTCATATTTCCTCAAACTTTCAGCAATAGCTTCCTTTGAATGGAGTCTTATTCTATAGACCTGTTTCCTTGTTATGTCACCATGCCATTATCCTATGGATTTCACTTGTCTTCCTTCATAATCGGTGAACCTTGCAATGAAGATTCCATCAAAGAATCTAGAGGATCAAACATGTACCATTATGCATATGTATGAAGAGCCTTTCCCTAGATGACTTCTTCCTTCTCCATAAGTATCTTTCAATGAGGTTTACAAGAGCTATACCCTATATAGCTAAATATTTTCATCCTAGACACTTTACATGAGTCATTTACTGCTTCTACCATGATGTTGTTCTTTAATATGATGCATACTATCTTATTTACAAAGATTCCTACCTATACTTTACACAATATAAGAATATTTGAAGGATATCATCTAAGTAATAGTAGATATCTCTCACTTCCTCCTTCTTAAGCTTCCTTGTTTTAGGTTTTTCCACTTCCTCGGTAATATGTGCTTCTTCTTGATTTTCTTGTTATTCTCCCTTTGAGGAAAATATCTTTCATAGTGCCCATAATATTGTAATCTATAGCACTAAGCCTTAACCATTTTCTTATTTTTCTTCTAAGGACCAAACCTACCGACCTTGGTTTTTCCTTTAGTAATTGTTTGACTCCTTTTTCTAGGTTCTTCATCATATTGTACCTTCAACCTATTTTCTTCTATATTGTATAGAGTCCATAAATTGTTGAATGGCATATCTTCCTCTTACTTATTGGACACGAGGTTACATTTTTCATTAGTTAGTGCATTTAGAATGATGGATATCATTTCATTATCAGATACCATCTCTCCTAGGTCTTGCAATTCAGTTTTTATTTTAGATGCTTTTAAAATGCCTGAAGATACCTCTTCATCCTTTGATAGCTTCTATTTAGATCAGATGATCTTTCTTATTATACTTTCAGATAATACTTCTATTAGCTTGTCATATATCTCTTTTGTTTTCTCCAGCTCGGCTATATGAGGAATGCAGTAATGTTTGATAGATTCGTGTTGTAGCAGCTATAACCACTCTCCAAAATTTTGGCCTGCAACCAAGTTCGGAGCCTCCCTTAAGAGTTTCACTTGATGGTTTCATACACTCGAGTTCACTCCATGATCTCATTTGAGCCTTCACAATCACCTTGCTTTCTCATTCCACCCAATATTTTGCATGTTGATGTCAATATCTTACTTGTGACCATCTTCTTCTCATGCTCAAGGTCTTTGCTTCATGTGTACATGTTATGTTCACTATTAAAATATCTGTCGCACTCACACACAGAGTCATATTCACTATCGTGCAAGTGTCGACACGGTCGATCAATGATCAATCACGAGTTTCACGCTTGTCACTTGCACCATTGGTCAGTAATATTGAGCATGTGTGTCCAGTTGGTTTGAGTTGTCTCGTCATCAAGTCATGAGGGTGTGTGTTTGTAAGATCACATTTGCATATTTTAATCATAGAAACACTTAGTCATTTTGCTAAAGTTATGTCAACTAGAATCCCCTATGATAACTAGACCATCACCCTGCCATCAACTCAATCAACTGTCACCCAGAAAAACATAGAAGCGCCAAGAAAGTCTTTTCAAGTTGTGTTTCACGCAAGCAATTTAATCAACCTTCATGCTGGCCACCTGGAGAGTCAGACCCGATAGTCACCCTGGAACTGACTCCCCTCTAAAATTGTATAGAGGATGTTGACTTTACTTGTTCTATTAGCTGAAGAAATTGAGTAGACAAGCTGGGAAAACACCTAGTGTTTTTCCCTGTCTCATCCAAAAATTGCGTAGTATTTCCACCCAGTCCTCCCGACACTCGACCAGTTGCTCATCCAGAAAATTGTGCACTTTTCATGAGCAGGCATTTTACTGCCCAAGAGTCCACTCAAATCAGAAATTGCGCAAATATGATCAGCAAGCTGAACTCCCAGCCTCAGTTCAGTTTCTCTCTGCAACAGCTCCTAGCAGCAGACTAACAATTCCCTCCAGGAATTGTGTAGTTTCTGCTGCCAAGCTCCTGGTAGATTACTACTAGTTCCCCTTGGGAATTATGCAGTTTCTACTGCCAAGCTCCTGAAAAATGACAGGATATCTCACTAACTTTGAAAGATCGTGTCATGGGGATTAACCTACCTTACATCCAAGGGACCACTGATAGGATTGTGAGGATCCTGAGGAAGTACGATGTGCCCGCAACTTTTAGGCCTCTCAATACTATCGGTGGTTCCCTCAGGTCTGTAAAATATCCTATTGACCCTAAAGACATGAAGGGCGTCTATGTCATTCCTTGTTCCTGTGGGACACCATATATTGGTGAGACGGGTTGGTCTATTAATCAAAGGATTAGCGAGCATTCGGCTGACTTAAGGCATGGAAGGGCCAAGTCCTCAGCCCTAGTTGAACATGCCGAGAAGACTAAGCATCATGTATGTATTGAAAAGGCTCAAGTAATTGCTAAAGTTGCGCAGTTTCACCATTGCAAATTTAGAGAGGCCCTTGAGATTGAAAACAAGGCTGAAAAATCTTAATAGGGATGATGGCTGGAAGATTAGCAGTCGTTGGGTCCCAGCCCTGTCTTCCTAGCCTCCTCATTCCCTCATCTCTAAGGTCTCAGGGTTTCCTTTTCCCTCCCCTTAGAGATTGATTTCTGTGGTTGGTCCTTTTTCCCTTTGTTTATTATAATTTTTAATATATATTTAGCTCTTAAATATATTTTATATAGTCAACTTTTAAACTTAACAACCTAATAGTATATTGGAATTAGTTTATTTTAATCCCTTCTATTATCTTAATTACCTAATATTATTCGTATTATTAATAGCTATTAATAGGATATTTAATAAATAAATTTTGAACCATTAAATGTATTAATATATTAAACTTAAATATTATATTGGAATAATAATATTAAGAAATATTTAATAAATTATTTTTGATTTTCATGATTCATTATTTTATTATTTATTATATATATATATATATATATATTATATAATATATATTATATATATATTAATTACTATTAAATAATTGGATAACGAACCATTTGATGATTAAAAATAATTATTAAATAAATAATATACCAATAATATTATCTTATAAACTAAATATACTATAATATATATATATATATATATATAATATATAATAAATATATATATATTATATATATATATATATATATTTAAATAAACAATTAAAAAATCATTATGAATATAGTCTAAATTAAATTATCTTTTTAAGCTAGCACTAAGATTATTTTAATTCATCCTAATAAACCTAATATTATAACTATAATATATATATATATACAAATATATAGTGATTAATAAACAATTAAAGTAAAGAAATAAATTACCATTTATAGCATTTTCATTTACCTCTCTCTCTCTCCTCTCTCTCTCTCTCTCTCTCTCTATATATATATAATATATATATATATATATATATATATATATTATATATATATATATATATAATAGTATATATAATAACAATATAATTTATTAATAAACTATTTAAATAAACAAATGCATTACTAACGAGTAGTAGTACTTTATTTATATAATTTTACCTAATTTTTACCTAATTTAACTTATTTCTGGGAATAATAATAATAAAAAGATAGCAAGAATATTAGATTATTTGACTGGGGTCATAAGGTCAGAATTAGCCGTTATCAATCTAGCCGTTGGAGTCTCTGCCCAAACTATTTAACATGCTAAGCTGGATCGGTTCTTCAACTTGTCCTAACGATGAACCACACTGGTTGGTTCAAAACGCGTCGACAAATGATTATTTATGTGATTTCGCTGAAAATTCTCTAAACAAAGTTGTATATGGCTGAATATCCTCTCCCACTCATTCATCAACCATCTGGTCAAGGCAGTAACTCACACTCCCTCTCACCTATGCGTGACTCTATAGTTTGTTACTCCTCACCTATCAGGACTGAACACGTGATTTTGTAGCATCAACTTCACTCTGTACATCCCATCACTCACTAGTTCGTGAAAGCCTTCAGACTGATCCCATGCATACAACATCTTCCTTACGCATCAAGAAAGCCAAAAGCCACTCCTACGAGAGTTGTTGTATCAACAGTGGAAGAAGAATTCCTTACCACACTTGAAGGTCTTACAGAAGCTATTGAAGATGGAGAGGAACCTCTGGTCTTCTGGCAAGGCGAACGAGACACTCTTGTGATCTTGGGATCAAACTTTGGTACAGGAGGTAGAGGGGAATGCAGGGGAGGAGGCGAAGGTGGAGTTGAACTAATAGACTCAGAGCCAAAACCATCAGATTTTGAAAGAGAAGAGGAGGATGAAGAAGAAGAAATGGCTGACCCAAATCTTGAATGGATGACTTAGGGACCATTGGCTCTCCTGGATGTTCTGCACAAGATGCTGAAGCGAGCGGAGAGAATGAACATCAAGTTCAACCCTGATATCATGGTGAAGGTAGAAGACTACTTGGACAACTTCTACCTATAGCTGCAGACCCATGAGGAATTGTATGATGACGTAGCATGTATTTTGTTCCCATGTACCTTGGATAATCACGCAGCTTCATGGTATCACAACCTTCCACCAAACACTATATAGAACTGGGGTGCATTCAAACGCATGTTCCTTGAAAATTTTGTTGATGACAAGACCCCAACCATGCTACTCAAAGAATTGGGAAGCCTAGAGATGGAGGGAAAAGAGAAATTGAAAGACTTCAATCAGAGGTTTACACGCATATTGAACAAATTTGCAGCAGACACTAAACCTCATGACTCCATCACTGTTGATTACTACATGTCTCCATTACCAACCAGCATTGTGCATTTCATCAAGTGAGCTGCAAAACCAACACTCTTAGAAAGTTGTGAAGAGGCTATGTCTATTGAGAAAGACATACTCATAATTGGAGTCATCAAGGATGATGAACCATCAAAGGACTCCAAAGGAACGAGCAGGAAGTCCCAAGAAATGGTGAGCAAGGGTAGAGACAAGGAAGAAAATGGCATTGAAACCCTCACTCACCTCATCAAAAACTTAACAACATAAGTGTTTGAGCTTAAACAACGGAAAATGGGCACATCTGCAAGCATCCATCTGCCCAAGCAGAGATAGGCAAGTAGTTCATCAAGCAGCAACCGGTTCGCTTAAAAAACTACGGAAACACCTGTGTTCCAAGTCGAACAATACACAGATCCTAAGTTCTGTTCTTTCCATGAGGAACATCACCCCAAGAAATCTTGTTTGGATTGGAAGCGAGTCACAAGCTATTTTTGCAATCATACACTAGATGCAGAAAGCAATATGTAGGAGCAGCAAGAAGGCACTGATGATGATGAAGAGGTTGCACCTGATGGAGCATTAAGTTTTGGGCATGTCGTGAATGCATAATAATGCTCACAAGTAATGATGAAGATGAACATCTAGAAGCAACCCCAAAAGAAAAATGATTGCTACAATCTTAGGAGTAAAGAGGCTCTTCCCACACTTGGGGAAATAAAAGAGAAGATGAGACTGCTAATAAGGAAAGTCGACCCACCGGCCACCCCAAAGCAGAAAACACAAAACAAGTCCAGGAAGACAGCGATGAACAAGAATACATCCATGAGCAACAAACTGCAAAACACTCTGTCGAAGAACACGAACATCCATTCTACCCTGGACACCTCGGTAAGTTTACCACCTTTGGACTACAACATTGTTGATGACATGAAGAAAACTCTAGCAAACATCAGTTTTTTTGAGTTAGCTAAGATCCAGAGTTAGCGAGATATCCTATTATGTGCATTGGGACAGACAATAACAGACGGTGCAACCTCTACCAGCAAGGGAGCAAGCACACCTCTTGGACCGCTTTCTAATGTGCTCAATATACTTCGGATGGAAGAAGTGAACTCAAGTTACCCTCCATTCCTACTATCATTTGAAATTTTCAATTCTAATATTCACAACTACTTGGTTGATTCCGACGTAGCACCCAACGTCATGCCACTCTCCATTGCAAAAAATATTAATGCAAAATGGAGCGAGACATTCACGTGAATAATCCAACTTGATAGAATATTGGTACCATCCACTGGTGAACTGTGAGATGTGATCATCTGGACATCTCATGAAAGTCGAGTGCACCAATGCATTAACATAGTTGTTATGGACGTACCGGAAGCATATGGTCTACTACTCAGCAGAGACTGATCCAACAAGCTAGACAGTTATTTTGCTACAGACTGGTCTCACATGTGGCTTCCATACAAGGGAAAATGCAACCAAATCTAGGTGTCATTTGAGAGGTATATTAAATACAATGTCACTCACCTTAACAGTGAGGATATACTGTTGTCCTTCACAGAACTCATGTTTGGAAACTGCCTCCTAGAGACAACATTGGAGTGTTATCCTGCACGGCCAGCTCTAACCCCTCCAAATGCACAGTTGGGACTCCTTCCTTGCCCAATTGATGGTAATGAAACATGTACAATGCATTGTACCAATAGTAGCAGTAGCAGTAGAAACAATAGAAGAAATAAGTACTAGCATGCCAAACGGTTTGTGTACAGATAAGCTACGGGTAATGGGATTTCATGAATCAAAGACACATGATGACTCAAGGACCAGGTGTATCTTAGTCACCCAAAACAAAAGAAAATAAAGGATTTCAATCTTCTCGAAGTTTGAGTGCACAAAAAAAAAAATTTGAGTATGAAGCACTCATGCTGAGCTTACAAAGGACCATCAGCCTCAACGCAGTCGCACTCAGAGTGATACTACACCCCGTAGACAATGTTGATGCTTTCAAGAACATAACAATTGATGAAGTTAAGCACGAGTAGCCCCTAAAAACTGCAGCTGAAGTCAAGAAAGGTAACCTCATTCTCGAGGATGGGGTTTCCCTCAACAAGCTCTATGGTTTGCAGAATTTTTGCCAAGGGCCAAGAAACAACAGAACCCATGGGACTGCCACTACGAATGAATGGAGCAACCTAGCAACCAATCATGATCCGAGGATAGCCAATCTTGGTACAAGTTACACACCGGATTCTAGGTAAATCCAACACAGGATTCCAGGTAAAGGACGATCCAACCCATTGCAGTAAAGGCCAAGTAAAACACATATGTCATTTGAACTCCTTATACAGAAAAATTGACTAAGATTTTGGATGATTGGATTACTTGCAATGTTCGTCATCATACTTGGGTTTCTAATTTAAATCTCGTACATAATAAATATAGGGAAATTCATTTATGCATTGATTTCAGGAACTTGAACTACTCCTAAAACAAAAACAACTACCCCGTGCCATCATCTGAGCCTATGTTGCACACAGTATCTGAAGTAGTGGTGTCATCTCCACTTAAAAGTTTTTTGGAATACCACCATGTTCTGGTAGCGGTGCTTGGTGGACTTACACTGGTCCATGAGAAACTTGGCACACACAGATATCATCTACAATCACTTTATGGGAGGGTAGAAAACCTTCCTGTCAATGGCCAAGATCTCAAGCATTACTTTCAGTAGTCTGGGGTGCGCCAATTCCATGTACATAGTATGCTTGCTGCTTATTTTTTTTCCTTGTTTTCTTTGCTTATTATCTTTGTTTTCACTTTGTTGTCTTTGCCTACTATTTATATTTATGTTTGTTTTGTTTTCTTGATATATTACTATTTTTCTTTTCCGAAAATAAGTGTTGCCAACTACTACATTCTGGCTTTTGAATAGAGTATGTGGCTGAAATTGAAGAGACTTGTGACACTATAGCACTTGGCCAATCTTGTGTCTGTCTTCTATATACTTGGTTATAACCTTTGTCCGATGAAGTCTTGATGGAAATACAAACCATCTGCAAGGGAAGTTTTGGTCCAACCATGAACCTGTGTCCACACTGGGAATCCCCATGCTTATATTCAACCTTATGCTCTATGTTCAAGCTCATCCAACTAGTAGAAATGGAGAAGGGGGAAATCTAAATGAGAAAACCTATGTTAGAGGTCTTACATGCTTCTCTGAAGGAACAACCTCTTCTACTCTCAATAAGTCAGGATCCCTCTTTTTCCCCAAAAATAAATAAGTTCCTATGCACAGTCCTCTTGAAAAATACAAAGGCGAAAGAAGAGAAAGGCTTCCTACGCAAAGAGGTGAAGCATGCAACTCCACCGGGGTATTGACCAGGCTCACTGGAAGCAGGGAAATTTGTGTGTTCCTACGTGACTCCGTCGGGGTACTTTCCAAGCCTACTAATAGCAGAGCAACACCAGAGACAAAAAATTATACTATGAAAATCTTCAACTCGCAAGCTAAACTACCCTTCCCGTATTCGAAACATTGTGATCAAGCTGAAATGTTGATTATGTTTGAATGAGTTAGAAAAAGGTGAACCATGCGTGTCCATGGGGTAAGTGGGGAAACTGAAGGAACCCACACAGTGATTCAATACTCCCTGAAAGACCAAGGCCATGTGCTAAAAATGAACTAAAATAGAGAAGTTGGAGTTCTATGTGTGTGTCACCAAGTGATGCAGTGACTACAACCACCTCCAAGATTTTGGCCTACACCCAAATTCGGAGCCTCCCTTGAGAGTTTCACTTGATGGTTGCATACACTTGGGTTCACTCTGTGAGCTCGTGTGAGCCTTTTCACCCACCTTGCTTGTTCATTCCACCCAAACTTTTGCATGTTGATGTCAATGTCTTACTTTCGACCATGTTCTGGTCATGCTCAAGGTCTTCATTTTATGTGTACATGTTATGTTCACTATGAAAACATCTATCCTAATCACACATAGAGTCACATTCACTGTCACGCAAGTGTCGTAACGGTCAATCAACAATCAATCATGAGTGTCATGCTTGTCGCTTGCACCATCGGTCAGTCATGTTGAACATGCGTGTCTAGTTGGTTTGAGTCATCACGTTGTCAAGTCATGAGGGTGTGTGTTTGTAAGATCACATTTGCATATTTCACTCGTTCACACACTTAGTCATTCTGTTGAAGTTCTAATGACGAAACTCCCCTCTGACAGCTGGACCATCACACCACCATTGACTCGATTGACTATCACCCATAATAGTGCATAAGCACCAAGCAAGTCTTTTCAAGTTGCGCTACTCAAAAGAAATTCAATAAACCTTCATGCTGGCCACCTAGAGAGTCAGACTCGACAGCCATCCCAAGACTAACTCCCCTCAAAAATTGTGTAGAGGCTGTTGACCTTGCCTGTTCTACTGACTGAATAAATTGCATAGAAAATTGTGCAGTGTTTCTAGCCAGTCCTCCTGACAGTCAACTGGCTGCTCATCCATAAAATTGTGCAATTTTCATGAGTAGGCCTTTTGCTGCCCAATAGTCCTCCCAGCTCAAAAGTTGCACAAAGAGGATTAACAGGCCAACCTCACAACCTTTGTGATATTTCTCTCGCCAGTAGTTCCCAACAGTAGACTGACAATTCCCTCCAGGAATTGCGCATTTTCTATTGTCAAGCTCCTAGCTGTTGACTGCTAGTTCCCCTTGGGAATCATGCAGTTTCTGCTGCCAATGGCCTAGTAGCCAATTGCTAGTTCTGTCTAGGGATTGCGCAGTCTTGGCTACCAGGCTCTTGACAATTTCCTCCAAAAAAATGTGCAATTTCAGCCTGCTAATCCTCCATGCAACTCGGCCTGTTCCTCCAAAAAATTGCACAAATTTTACTATAAAGCCCTTGCTGCCCGCTCATTCTGGAAAATGCATGGATTTTGTCTGCCTTTCCTTCCTGTAGCCTAGACTGTCCCTCCCAAAATTTGTGCAGTTTTTCCTTCCAACCGAACCAGACCTCGCAGACAGTCATTGTCGACTTGGATTGCCCATCTTCATCACCTAATGACTCTTGTGTCATTTTCATCAGCAATGCCTAGAGCCATCATCCCACCTCGCAGCCTTGTTTCCTCTCTCAGACATCTACATTTGAAATGATCATGTGTCATGGTAGACTAGGAGGTTTTTGACTTGATGTTGTCTCATCATGAGTGACTGCAAGTGAAGGTACACCAACAAACATGGCACAATAACAAACAAGATGAAAGAAGGGAGCACATGCAAAAGGATAGGTTCACCAATGGATGAACAAATGATGCATGTGAAGAGATGTGTTCATGGACGGATGGACAAGAAAACATGAAACATGTGCTCACAGATGGATGAACGGATGAACATGCGCTTTTCGTGAACAAATGAGCATGTCAAGCCTTCCAACATATAAGAAATGAGCAACATGTCAAATCAACATCAAGCGAACCAACGACCATCGAAGACTCCATGCACTTTTCCATGTAGAGGTGAAGTTGTGACACACCATGAAGACATCCATCAACCAGCGACAGTGCAGCTCCTCATGCACTCTAGTAGCAACACAAATGTACCAACACTATCATGTAGAGTCATGTCATGAGTCATGTTGTCCACATCTCCATTGTGGGCCTTGTTGTCAAATCACTGTAATGTAACGTGGAAGTCAAAGAGACCCAATAGTTGTAAAAAGAGTCATGTAATGTCAAAAAGTCATGGAAGTCAAAGAATCATGAGGGTAGTCAAATAGCCATAAGGGTCAGTTTCACCCTTGGCTATAAATACCCCCTCATTTGTACATGCAAGGGAATTTTCACCTCATCTCCTCCCACATAGCTAAGAGATTTTGTAATCTTTTCTTTGAGAAGTAGTGGCTCTAATCCCCCATGCACGGGGCTAGTGATGTATGGTGTAGCGATGTG
Source organism: Pinus taeda (assembly GCA_000404065.3). NCBI lineage: Eukaryota > Viridiplantae > Streptophyta > Pinopsida > Pinales > Pinaceae > Pinus > Pinus taeda. The sequence continues at coordinate 26,444 of APFE030861148.1, forward strand.
TCTTGGAACTTTTTCTTAATTGAGAAGCTTGCTAATAGGCCAACACATTTTCACACATGCATTGTAACTATTGTAAGACTAATCTTGAACACTTGTAATGCATGTTTCTTTAACTTGTGTTGAACACTTGAACTTCTTCCACTTGTTGTGATGCATAATCTGTTAATGAAAATGTGTTGTATATGTTGTTAATGTTGTCTCGCCTGTGGTAGCTTTCTCCCTCGACATCGTACAAACTCTTCACAAAAAACTTGTTGTAACAACCGTTGAACTCGTGTGGACATCCATTGAGTGTTGTACGTGTTATCTTCCCTTGTGTGTTGTGACTATCGCATCTGTGTGGATTGCTCCTCTAGAAGCTATGCATGTCCTGATTATGTTGTGTGTTGCTAGCAGAATTGGGACTTAATCCCAACCAACTTGGGACTAATTCCCACCCTCTACCTCTACAGTGAAAGAACCATTAACATAAGTAACACTAGAAATCACTAGGCATGCGAACCTCTCTTCTTGAAGACAAAGCAAACCACTCTCATGTGCTGAAAAGAAAGAGTTGAGTTAAATCCTTAAGATAGTGGAAACCTGGCCATCATACCAGATGGGACTCCCACACGAAATGGTGTGACGTCTAGTTGAGACATCATATTGGGGTGGTCCCCTGAATGTTGGCGAGCCCAACATTGTCAACAATTCCTTAAGAATCTTTTGATCATTTAGATCTCTTTCCATGTATTCAGATATAGCTTGATATTTGGATGGCTTGGAGATATTTCCATGGACATGATCGATTACTTCATTTACTTCGAGGACTATGTCTATCCTTCATTTCCATGCAAGGAATTTTGATATCCCAACTAGCTTGTGGCTTTCCTTGAAACATGGAGTAATTTTACTAGATTATAAGAGAAAAGGTACATACTTGTCAAGATAGAATATTGAACTAGATTTCTTTGGTGGTTATGAACTTGATGCTTCTTGGATGATTTTTTTAGGGATAAGAAGGCCCTTCTTTTGGATGATATTTTTCCAAGTGAAGTCTTTGCTTTAATAAAGAGAAGATTGCCCTTTTTATGAAAACTCCTTTCGGTCTAATCCTTCTTTAGTCTCTAGAAATATTTCACTCCTTAGATCATGGAAAAATGATTATCTCGAAGATGGTACTAGGGTTTTAGTCTTTATTTGTGCTTCCTCCTTGATTATGATTCCAATACTTTTTGTTAAAGTAGATTTCCTTGATCTAGGGTTTCATTAATATGAAGATGTTTATCTCTTGCTTAGTATTCTTTTTATCTCGCTTTGATCCTTCCTCAAAACTTTATCTTTGTGTGTCTTCTTGATTAGATGCCCTTCTTGACTTTAGCACCTTAGATTTGATACCATGTTGAGAAATTTATGGCATTAATAGCTAGGTGATTTATCTACATATGATAACTTCTTGTCATAGAATTCTACATCTTAATTATGATCTTCTCTTTCTTGTACTTATTATTGTTATTTTCATCAAAACAATTACCATATCATGAAAAAATAGATAGAAAAGAGACACGGTATATAGGCTTTTCATCTAGGGCCAAAACCTCTCACTCTTTCAGAGGAAAATCCAAACATAATTCTTCTTATAGATCTTCAGTTGTTGAACACCAATACCGTGACAATGATCCTTGACACTAGAGTCCTCCCAAGACCAAGTTACTAGGCTCCTTTACCAACATTGCTCTTCCTCTTCCTATTCTCGGCTTCTGTGAGAATCTCGGTCTTCTTCTTCTTTTCTTCCTTGAGAATCTTGGTTTCCTTGTGGTCTCAAGACAAAGACCTAATACACTTCTAATCAGCCCCTTCTAGTGAGGTCTTCTTCCCATATAAGATCACTTTGATGTAGCTACAAGAATTTGACCTTCTTTTGGCACATTCATATCTTTTGCCTTCACACATGGGAGGATATATTACCCAAAAAAAAATTCAAACTAACTTCGCTCACCTTCCCTCTTACTTTGCTAAGATAGTGGCTCTCTCTAGTATGATTCTCGCGCTTATTTGTAGGCTTTCTTGATCAAACCTACTTGCCTTCAAATGAGGCCAAGAACTAGTATATATAGGTGTTTTTCCATGCCAGTTAGGATGACATGATCTCTTGGAGAAGATCCAACATCATCTCTCGATTTTCTTCCTTCGTTGTAGGCCGAACTAAAGAGGGCTAGTGACAAGGTCTTGGAGGATGACTTTACATAAAAAAGTGTGACTCTTTACAATAAGTTTTCATTACATGGCAATAACTCTTTATACTTTTATGACTAGATGACAAAATTCCTAAGGAATGTCAATGGGAGCCTATACTAAAATAAAATCTCTTGCTCATGAAACCCATGATGCAAGTATTAAAATAATTTTATTTTTCTTCTTTACATATCTTACATAAAATCACAATTACATGTCATTATGAAGATTGAACCTAGTTACACTTTACAACACACTTTTCCTATCAGTTGAAATTAATACAAAATTTAGGCAAGCATTCAAGCATGTGAGACAATTATTTTTGGTGAAGGTGACCCCGAAAAAAACCCCAAAGCCTCTTAGGGAAAACTGGTCTTCAAAGGAGTATTTTATTTTCTTGATAAATTATTCTGAGTACATAAAATTAAACACAATATTTATCTCCCTTCAGCTAAGCATTAAATGCAATTTCTAGAAATTTGTGCCCATTGATAATTTTCATATTTACAAATTTTTCATGCCCTGAATTTTTCTGAACTCATCCACAACTCATCTCCTTAATTTATGTGCCCAAAAATGCTCCTCGAAATTTTTTTTGAAGTAGCCTCAATTTTTGTGCAAAAAGACCCTTGAATTTTGTGCCAAATTTGCCACAATTTTTGTGCTGGAAGTGACTAAGATGTGACTTGAAATTCATTCTTGGGGACAATAGAGACCGTCCTCGAAAATCACATTTAACAGTCCCTCATAATGCATGCCACAACCCTTGAAATTTGTGCTACTATTTGCCTCGATTTTTTCACTGACTATCTGCTTGATTGTTGTGCTCCTCTCCTTGGAATTCATGCCTCCAATGGCTTCCTCCCTCCTAGAAAATCAAACCCTCTTTATTTAACTGCAAATTCTCTTTCAAGTTCTCCTGTCCTCCTCATGCTCTCTCAACTGTGCAGTGAAGAATGAGCCTCCCTTTTCTCCTTTTGTCTCTTAAAAAAGATTGAATCCATAAACCTAAGATCTAATGGATGAGATTTAATCTCCAAATATCAAGATGTGTTGTTGAGATCAGTTCTCCCAAATGACCACCCTCACACATTGGCCCCATTACTTAAAAGTATCATAGTACCTTTTTCAAGTTTTGCACCTTTTTCTGTTTTCTAATAAAGTGATTTTTCACCTTACTTTAATATTAGAAAAGTAGACTATGTACTTTACACATAAATTCAGTTTATAAAGTACAAGTGACTTTAACAATAGAAAAGTACATGGTACAACACTTTTAAGTACCATTTCCACCCATGACATTAACATAACTCATAAATGTCACCAATACAAAAGTCATTAATGTCTCTACTAGGCTAAAAGGGTTAAATGCCTAGTAACACCTCTCCTTGGTACTATTTCCAACACTCCCTCTTACCAAGGAAGGTGTTTCTCACCACTCGCATCCTATCTCTAAATAAAACATGCTTGCCTCTTGGAAAAGACTTGGTGGTAATGTTTGCTACCTGCTCATCAGTGGACATAAACTCAAGATTCATTGCCCCTCACTGAACCCAGCCTCTGATGAAGTGGTATTTGATCTATTTATGCTTTGACCGATCGTAAAATACTAGATTCTTAGATATTTTAATACAACTCTGATTGTCACGTTAAATCATAGTTGATCTCAACATCTGACCAAATAATCCATGAAGCATCTTGCGAAGAAAAAATACCTCACACCCTTCCTGAATAATTTCCATGTATTTTACCTCTACGCTACTCACTGCCACTAAATTTTATTTCCTGTTGAACCATGACACAACTGTTTAGCCGAATTAGAAACAACATTTGGAGGTGCTCTTATGGCCACTTACACTACCATCTCAATCTGAGTCTTTGCAACTAATCAATGTGACCCCATCACATCTTATATAAACCAACCCATAATCCACTGTGCCCTGTAATCACCCAGTGTACTCTCTCGAGCTCCATCATAAACTGACTTAATGAATTGACTGCAAAGTAAATATTCGGTCTAGTTTTGACCAGATAAATCGATGACTCGATCAACTGATTATATAAAGTGGGATCAAGCAACTCGGAATCAGCATCATGAATCTTCTTCTAGTTGGTGATCAAAGGAGTATCCATAGGCCTACAACCATCCATACAGAATCTCCTCAAGATATCTATTGCATACCTTCCCTGGCCCATAAAGATGTGCCCATCCTCCTTACAATCCTCTGACCCAAGAAAATAATGCATCAAGCCCATATTAGTTATATAAAACTCTAAATCAATATCTCTCTTATAGTGTTGGATGAGACTATCCTCCCTTATGACAAACAAGTCATCCACATACAGTACCAGAATTAGTGGATTGTCACCTATTAGGATAAAATATAGGTTCGAATTTGCATCACTATTCTAGAAACCCGTCTACTACAAGTAGGCATCTATCATCTTGTACCATGCCCTCGGTGCTTGCTTCAATCCATATAAGGTTTTCTTCGACCTACAAACATGAGACTCCCTCTCATGCAACTCAAAACCCTCAGGCTTCTCAATGTACACCTCCTCCTATATAAAACCATTGAGAAAGGTGGTATTCACATTCATCTGGTGAATCCTCTAGCCCGTCTCAGTTACTATATATATCACTTCTCTAATGGAAGTATAACAATAAACCAATGCAAAGGTCTCTTCACAGTTAACTCCTTCTACTTGTGAGAACCCCTATGCCACAAACCGAGCTTTAAACTTCTCAACACTATCTTTTGCAACATGTTTGACCTTGTAGAGACACATGGAAGTCACAAATGACTTCTCACCATGTCATGGCACTAGCCCCCATTAATCATTCTTCATGATAGAGGCCTACTCTACTAGGCATCCCTCTAGATTTTTTGTCTAGTGGCCACCTCAAAACTAATTGGTTCTATCTCCACAACATTTGCAATGAAGCCACCCAACCTCTCTAGTGGTCTACTCTCCATAACAGACAACTTGGGTCTCCCCACTGCCTCCTAAGCCTCCTTAAAGGTCTCCCAAAGCCATCTTGGATTCCTCTTCCCTGTAGTAGAATCCTATGGTGGTATGGTAAAATACTCAACAGGTTCCTCTCCTCCAGGCGAGGAAGGCTACGAAATAAGAAAAGGAGGCCCTGAACTCTGATATACTTTACCTGATGAACCTGCACCAGGTGGTCTCGTGCCAGGCAAAGATGTACCATGTGAACCTATCACCCTTGAAGAAGGTGAACTTCCTGATCTTGATCTACCACCTGATGCACCTTAGACCTATGGTGTGGCCCCCTGGTTAGGAGCCCATTGCTCTACCTAGTTAACCTCTTGAGACCTCCTCAAATGTCACATCCCTCCTCAGGAATATCTTCCTTTGTGCGAGAAGATATACAATTTAGGCTCTGCTACTCTCACTATATCCCACTAGGATACCCCTCCCTGTAGTGGTTTCCAACTTCGTCCTCTTCTCCTAAGGGACATGTTAATATGTAAGGTACCCAAATATCCTTATGTGCCCAATTTACAATTTCTTCCTGATATATATCTCCTCAGGAGTCTTACTCCCTGAGACTCTATGTGGGCTCTTATTCTACAAATAAACAATAGTGTTACATGCCTCGGCCCACAAGAAGAAAGGTAAACTTTGATCATGCAGCATCACTCTAGCTTCACCCACAATGGTCTTGTTCTTCCCCTTTGTCACCCCATTCTTCTTAGGTTTATATGGCACAATGAGCTCCCTCTTGAAAAATCTCTCATCTCTATTAAAGTGTACTCACCCCCATTTTGTGATCTCAACACGCGGATCTTCCTCCTTGTCTGGTTCTCCACAAGTGTCTTAAACCCTTGGAATCACCGAAAGATACCATCCCTAGTCTCTAGGAAGTAAATCTAGGTCCTCCTGGAGTGGTCATCAAAGAATATCACATGGTACTCATATCCACTCAATGAGACATGAGACATAGGACCACATACATCATAATGAATCAAATCAAGGATACATGTAACTCTATTGTCACTACTTTGGAAAGGTGTATTGGTGTAATTTCCCAAATCACACCCCCTGCACACATCATGATGCTCAGTGCTAAAATTTGGCAGCCCGAAAACCATCTCCCTGAACATCATGAAAGCTCCATGGTGCAAGTGGGGCATCCTCCTATGCCACAACTCCTATAAATCATTACTATTGATTTTCACTACCATAAATCGAAGAGGATGAAACATGAGTTTGTATATTCTCCCACTGTGAGCTCCAATCACACGACAAAACTTGACACTAGATGCTCGAGGATATATCAACACTTGTCCCTTCGGAAATAATACCTCATACCCCCTGTCCTCCAAGATGGAAACTGATATCAAACTCTTCTTCAACCCTGGAACATAAAGACCATTGACTCCCTCTGAAATGAAATTGTCCCCATATCTTTTTCCTTGACTTTGGAGCTATTGCCAAGTGCAACCACCAAGTAAATGTAATCCTCCAAAAGGCTCGTGAAGTTCTCTCTAACTACTGTCATATGGTAGGATGCTCCACTATCTATGAACCATGCACGGGAAGATGTGACATGAGTGACTAAACTCACCACCAAAGCAAACCTGAATCAAAGATATCCGTAAACTCATCCACATCCGTTGAAGCTGCAACTCCTTATTTCTTTTTACCCTTCTTGATGGGACACTGAACAACATAGTGACTCATCTTCCCACAAGAAAAGCAGTTCACTTTTCTCATTTCCTTCTCCTTAGCCTTTTACTTCCCCTTATCGTGCTTTGCTCCACTAGAAGACACCTTCTTGATATTCTTGTTCTTATTGCCCTTTGTTGTAAGAGAAAAATTCTCCTCCTCACCTCCCCTGCCACTCTTGTTGCCACTTTTCATACTCCTTTTGATCTCCTCCTAGAGGAAATAGCACCACATCCTCCTCCAAACAGGAAAGTTCTCTCTAGCCACCAAGCTATGGATAAATCTATCCCACTTCTCGGTGAACCCCTCTAAAGCAATATTAAGCAACTGCTCCTCTGGGATAGTTTCTCTATAGTAGCTAGCTCATCCTTCACCTATGAGACTCTGGTGAGGAAATATGTCACATTGTCGGTGATGGTCATGTTGGTGTTGCGTAGTTTTTGTCTGAATACCATCTTCCTAATCTCATAGAACTTTGGTGCAAAGAGACCAAGGACTCCCACATCTGATATGTATTTCTCATCGCTGAAACAGGAGGGAATAAATGATCCTTGATGACATCTAGAAGGATCCTCTTTTCCTTTACATTCTTCTTTCTGAACTCTACCAACTAAGCTGGAGCAATGGGCACTTGCACAACTTCTTCAACATTTCCCACTCTTCCACCTCCTCCAGTAAAAGCATAATCCTCTCCTTCCATGGGCCAAAGTTTTTATCCCCCATCAATTTGTCCTCTACCCTCAACCCCTTAGTCATGACCCCACAACCAACAAAATGAAGCAAACCTGGACACTAAAACCTCTCTCCCTCTAAACTATTAAAGTCTTTGGGTTTCTTGCAAAGTATGGTTAATTATTTGAAGACTTTAGTAGCCTGTTGCCCTCTTCAACCGTTGACTAAAAATGAAGATTTAAACTTGAACTTGGCTTTGATACCATGTAAAAAATTAATGATCTGCACCCTTACCCAATTTTACAATTTTGCATGTGTTTATTTGGCCCAACCCACATGTTTTTTCATGTTGATATAAATTCCATAATGCATTGATTGTAAACATTCAAAGAGTACTTGTCCTTTCACTTTTCCAATCAGTTGAAATAAATACAAAATTTAGGCAAGCATTCAAGCATGTGAGATACTTATTTTTGGTCAAGGTGACCTCGAAAAAAACCCCACAGCCTCTTGGGGAAAACCAGTCTTCAAAGAAGGATTTTATTTCTTGAGAAATTAATATAAGTACATAATATTAAACACAATACTTATCTCCCTTCATCTGAAGCATTAAATGCAATTTCTGGAAATTTATGCCCACAAATAATTTTTAGATTTACAAATTTTTCATGCCTAGAAATTTTCTACACTTTTCCACAACTCAGCTCCTCGATTTTTGTGCCTAGAAATTTGCTTCAAAATCTGTGCTGAAGCATCCTCAATTTCTATGAAAAAACCTCAAATTTCATGCCAAATATGCCTCAAATTCTGCGTTGAAGCTGCCTTGAAGTGACTAAAATGTTCCTCCAAGTTTGTCCCTAGGGACAGCAAAGACCCTCCTCGAAAATCATGTTGAACAGTCCCTCAAATTGTGTGCCACATCCATCAAAATTTGTGTTGTCATTTTGCCTCGATTTCTGCACTGACAATCTCATTGATTTTCATGTTCCTCTCCTTGGAATTTATGCCTCCAATGGCTACCTCCCTCCTAGAAAATTGAACCCTCCTTCTCTAGTTGCAAATTCTCCTCTACTCTTCTCCTTGTGCTCTCTCAAGTGTGAAGTGAATAATGAGCCTCCCTTTTCTCCTTTTGTCTCCCAGAAAAGATGGAATCCCTAAACCTAGTATCCAATGGATGAGATTTAATCTCCAAATATTAAGTTGTGTGGTTGAGATCAATTCTCCCAAATGATCCCCCCTCACACATTGGCCCCATTACTTAAAAGCCTCATAGTAACTTTTGTAAGTGTGTACCTCACTTTAACATTAGAAAATTACACTATGTACTTTACATAGAAAGTCATTTTGTAAAGTACAAGTGACTTTAATATTAGAAAAAATACGTGGTACAACACTTTTACGCACCTTTTCCACCCATGATATTAATATAACTCATAAATGTCACCAAGACAAAATTCATAAATGTGTCTACAAGGCTAAAAGGGATAAATGCCTAGTAACACCTCTCCTTGGTACTATTTCAAACAAAGGAATTCTTACAATAACCAAGAGGATTGGTTTCTATTTCTTATCCAATTCTTATAGACAACATCTTAGTAATCAAGAGGCATTCCTCTTATGAAATGGAGTCATATAGCTATTTCAAATAAAGTGGGCTTATGGGGCCTCAAAAATATATCTATTTAGCAAATCTTTAGCAACTTGGAGCCTGTTATCCTTATGAAAGGTAATGCTATCTAAGTATATCAAGTATCTCTTGATGGAGGAATAATATCGAAAAGCAAGGAAATCGACCAAAGGTTAAATCATTTGGAAAGCATTGGTAGATGTTTTCCCTTTAGTTGTCTCTTAGATGATCTAGATAGTGGGGAATGACTGAAAGATCGAATTTAGTGAGAATCCCTAGATAGGGGGAAGATGACCATTAACAACTCTCAAAAGCCCTCATTAAGTATCTCCATGCAGTAGGTATTTTTTTCATCAAGGAATGCCATAGTGTAGTCTCCCCAAGCAAAGCACAGGTCGAGGTGGAATTCTGAGTAAGACGGAGGTTTGGAAGGCCTAGAAGATGCAAAGTGGCACAACTATATGGGGAAGATGATATCCAATTCTATTAGACTAAATGAGGATGGGGAGTAGAATACACAACTAAATTGGGTTATTTAACCCATTTCAAAGCTCAATTCTTGGGGGAAAATAAATGGTGGTGGAGGCTCCTTTTGAAACTCTGCACTCCCCTAAAGTGAAAAAATTGTCATACCAATAGCTATGAAAATAAACTATTCATGTGAAATAATGGTTTAGAACAAGGTTGGGTTGGTCCAAATTAATGCACCTCATGCATAACTTTGGAGGAGATCATTTCTCACTTATTTTTTTTATGTCATTATGTCATTATAAAGCTAGTATTCAAGCAAAAATATTCTTGGAAGAAGCAAGATTTGGAAGAATGCTTGTAGGAGTGGTTTCATAATGGATCATTCAAAACACTTTGATGCTTTTCCATGTTTATTGGTGTATAGATTATGGTAAGGCCAAAATTCTATTAATTTTAAAAATGACAAAATTGTGTCACAAATAATAACCTATAATTAAACTTACAAGATCTAAAACCAAAAACTCAAAATTTCAATTACGTCAATACTAAATTATGATAACTTGTAAAAAATATTTAAATAAATCTAACT
>APFE030861150.1:0-16570 GCA_000404065.3 Pinus taeda
ATTTGGATTCAGCACCCTGAAAACCCACCGGACGCTTTGATTGTGTAGAAATTAGCTATCAAACTTGCGATTCCAATAAATTGCTGCCGGATTTTGACCAAAAAAACCTACCAGAAAGACTTTCAAAAAATCGCATTATAGACAACTGCAAATTTTATTGTTTTATGTGTTTTAAAGATTTTAAGATTTGGCTTTTATTTTTCTCGGAATAAGGAAAAATAGAAATATTGAGTGGTTTTCTTTTACCTGTAATTTGGAAAAAAAGTCAAAAATAGTTGTTTGGAGAATGTGCCAATCTCCATTTAATTATTTAAAGTATGAATGAAATATATAAGTTAATATAATTTTTCTTATTGGGATATTGCAGTTTTATAAAATATAAAATTAGATTGATACAATATCTAAAAAATATTATTTTATAATTTTAAACTAATTTAATTACATATGAAAAGTAAAGAAAATTTTAGGTAACAAAGTCACATTATTCGAGTTTTGCAGATAGGAACCCTAGTATGGTTTTGTCCTAAGGATGAATCTGGTTCGAAATGTGTGAACAAAACTATAATGTGATTTTACTGAAAAAAATTTACAATATAGATCACAACACCTAAATTCAATAATCAACCTATAATTAAAAAATCAATAACATATTTAGACTATATTCTTATTAATAATATTCAAAATAAATAAAAATAATATTCAATGTATTTTCTTTTTTTGTGTAAGCTGGGGCGGGACTCTCAGATTTACATGTCCATTAAGTACCCCTCAAGGGGGGAAGGGTAGCCCAAGATTTGAACCCAAGAATTCCGGTTCGGGTGAGACCTTCATTTCACGGCCTGCCGCATGAGACTAACCCATGTCAAACAATATCATATTTCAATCCACATTTATATATTAAATAATAAAATTAACACATATAATTATATTCATTTTCAAAAATTGTAACATAATATTACTTCTGTTTTTAAGAAAATAATTATGAAAACATAAAATATTTCATAATCTAATTTTCTAATTTAAAATTAAATTTTTTTTTCCATAATAAATAATAATTAAAATCAATTTTGAAAAATAAAAAGAAAATCTAAAATTCCAATTGATACTTGAATTATATTTAAATTCTTTGTTTAATTCAAATTCAAATTTCATTGAATTTGACTGTTTCCCACACATATATAATAATATTATATATCACTCTTATCTCTTAAGTCACAGTAAGAACATGGATGTTCAGTTAAAAAACCCTGCACCTCACTGTCAAAAGAAAATGAGTGATTCATAAATATGTGTGTACTTTTATATCTTCATTTTGAAATGTTAGTCAATATCTTCAGATTTTAATTTATTTAAAACATCATTCAGATGTTTTAGGAGATGTTCTAAAATTCAAGCCCTTGTCAGGGAAATAATAGTTATAAGTTTTTATAATTTATTTCTTGGGGAGGAAAATAATAGTTATAAATTTATATAATTTTTTAGAGAACCACATAATACAATAATGGTAATTTATTTATAATAATAAATAATAAAACGTAAGTGTACGCTGTTCTAGAGAGTATAATGAATATTGAAGAAGAAAATTATAAAATGTTAAATTATTAATAAATAAATAATAAGACATAAGTCTAAGCTGGTTAGAGTAATGATTTCAAATTTGAACATTCAACTCAAAGTCAAGAATTAAGGTCATTTATTATCATATAAATGGTTATGTTTTTAGAAAGCCTTCAGACATTAAGGAATCATTTTTTATAAATGGTTATGTTTTTAGAAAGCCCTCAGACATTAAGGAATCATTTTGAAATCCTCAACTGCTCTTCAAACTTTTTGTTAAATTCAAACTTAAAACATTATTGAATTATGATGGTTGTTGAAGAATAGATAACCAGGATTTATAAATAACCAGGATTTATTTATGACCAGGATTTATTCATAAATATGTGTATATATCTATGCAGAATAATCATTTTTAACTGCTGGTCAACATTTAGAAATTGTATTTTGTTTTGAAACCTAATGAAGAGTTCTGGGAGTTTTTTTTATGTATATAATTTGAAATTTGAGTTATTTAAAAAAAATGATAGATATAAATTTTTAAAGTATGTTTTAATAGAATAGTTTTTTCCACTAAAAATTAATGATTTAATTTCAAGTAAGAATGTGATATTTTTGTTATTTAAAATATTTTTTTGAATGTATAAATGGATTCAGTTTGTGAAAAACCCCTAAGCCATTCCAACGCTACAGATTAAACAACTTAAACTCAAATTTTTAGACATCTCTGCCAGATTTTGATTAAAATTAACCAAAAAAAATATCTTGAAAAAAGTCATTTCACTAGACTTTGTTACTTTTTGTATAGTTTAATTAATACACAAAATGGCATTTTTTCCTGAAATGGTCATGTCTTTATTTTTTATCATTTAAAATGTATTTCTGAATGCGTAAATGGATTAATTTTTGGTATAGTTTAATTAATAGACAAAATGGTATTTTTTTTCTGAAATGGTCATATTGTGATGTTTTATTATTTAAATTGTATTTTTGAATGCATAAATGGATTCAGCCTTATAAGAAACTCAAGGACAGTTGAACTTTGCAAATTAAATAGTTTAAACTTATGGTTCTTAAAAATGTCTACCTTATTTTGGCAAAATTGACTGGAAAAATGGTCATTTTGTCTATTAGTTAAACTACTCTAATTTTTCCCCCTTTTAAAATGAAAAAAATCAATATAATTTATTTATTAATAGATATTGAATATAGTTATTATTGGTTTTTTCTCACAAGTGGGAAAACCTATCAAACCATTAGGTGGTTGTCAAACCAACCTGTTATTATTGGTTGTTATTTGTAAATGCTTTATGATTATTTAAATAAAATTATCATCTTTATTTAACGGAAATCACGATCCTCTAACTGTAATCCGTGAATGGAGGCTGACTCATCACCCTTATTCAAGGAAAACCACGTCACCTGTAATAACCCGTTATTATTGATTGTTATTTGTAAATGTTTTATCATTTTTTAAATAAAATTATCATCTTTATTTAAGGAAAATCACGATCCTCTAACTGTAATCCGTGAATGGAGGCTTACTCATCATCCTTATTCAAGACGCCACCTGGAATAACCCATTATTATTGGTTGTTATTTGTAAATGCTTTATCATTATTTAAATAAAATTATCATCTTTATTTAAGGAAAATCACAATCCTCTAACTGTAATCCGTGAATGGAGGCGGACTCATCACCGTTATTCAAGGAAAACCACACCACCTAGAATAACTGTTATTATTGGTTGTTATTTGTAAATGTTTTATCATTATTTACATGAAATTATCATCTTTATTTAAGGAAAATCACATCCTCTAACTATAATCCGTGAATGGAGTTTGATTCATCACCATTATTCAAGAAAAATCACGTCACCTGGAATAACCCGTTATTATTGGTTGTTATTTGTAAATGCTTTATCATTACTTAAATAAAATTATCATCTTTATTTAAGGAAAATCATGATCCTCTAACTGTAATCCGTGAATGGAGACTTACTCATCACCCTTATTTAAGGAACATCATGCCACCTGGAATAACCCGTGATTATTGGTTGTTATTTGTAAATGCTTTATCATTATTTAAATAAAATTATCATCTTTATTAAGGAAAATCATGATCCTCTAACTGTAATCCGTAAATGGAGGAAGACTCAAGGAAAACCACGCCACCTGAATAACCCATTATTATTGGTTGTTATTTGTAAATGCTTTATCATTATTTAAATAAAATTATCATCTTTATTTAAGGAAAATCACGATCCTCTAACTGTAATCCGTGAATGGAGGCTTACTCATCATCCTTATTCAAGGAAAACCACACCACCTGGAATAACCCATTATTTATTCCATTATTATTGGTTGTTATTTGTAAATGCTTTATCATTATTTAAATAAAATTATCATCTTTATTTAAGGAAAATCACAATCCTCTAACTGTAATCGGTGAATGGAGGCGGACTCATCACCGTTATTCAAGGAAAACCACACCACCTGGAATAATTGTTATTATTGGTTGTTATTTGTAAATGTTTTATCATTATTTAAATGAAATTATCATCTTTATTTAAGGAAAATCACATCCTCTAACTATAATCTGTGAATGGAGTTTGATTCATCACCATTATTCAAGAAAAATCATGTCACCTGGAATAACCCGTTATTATTGGTTGTTATTTGTAAATGCTTTATCATTACTTAAATAAAACTATCATCTTTATTTAAGGAAAATCATGATCCTCTAATTGTAATCCGTGAATGGAGACTTACTCATCACCCTTATTTAAGGAACATCATGCCACCTGGAAAAACCTGTGATTATTGGTTGTTATTTGTAAATGCTTTATCATTATTTAAATAAAATTATCATCTTTATTAAGGAAAATCATGATCCTCTAACTGTAATCCGTAAATGGAGGCAGACTCATCATCCTTATTCAAGGAAAACCACACCACCTGGAATAATTGTTATTATTGGTTGTTATTTGTAAATGCTTTATCATTATTTAAATAAAATTATCATATTTATTTAAGGAAAATCACATCCTCTAACTGTAATCTGTGAATGGAGGCTGACTCGTCACCGTTATTCAAGTAAAACCACACCCTTATTCAAAGAAAACCACGCCACCTGGAATAACCAATTATTATTGGTTGTTATTTGTAAATGTTTTATCGTAATTTAAATAAAACTATCATCTTTACCGTTATTCAAGGAAAACCACACCCTTATTCAAAGAAAACCACGCCACATGGAATAACCAGTTATTATTGGTTGTTATTTGTAAATGCTTTATCATTATTTAAATAAAATTATCATCTTTATTTAAGGAAAATCACGATCCTCTAACTGTAATCCGTTAATGGAGGCGGACGCATCATCCTTATTCAAGGAAAACCACACCACTTGGAATAACTGTTATTATTGGTTGTTATTTGTAAATGCTTTATCATTATTTAAATAAAAGTATCATCTTTATTTAAGGAAAATCACATCCTCAGACTCATCATCCTTATTCAAGGAAAACCACACCACATGGAATAACTGTTATTATTGGTTGTTATCTGTAAATGCTTTATTATTATGTAAATAAAATTATCATCTTTATTTAATGTGTATATCAACAGAATCAGAACATGGAAGGAATGTGTTGTTTATATAGCTTGGAAAAACAGAATGTGGTATTTCTTTTTTTGGTATGCTGTTAAAAGCTTTAGGTGGATGCCCTACTCGATTTCCCCTGGTGGGCGGGTAGATGGCTCCACCAATACTGTTGTAATTTTTTGACGTGATAATAGAAAAACAAGAGTAACACCTTTGCCTACAAAAAAAAAATTATCATCTTTATTTAAGGAAAATCACATCCTCTAGCTGTAATCTGTGAATGGACGCTGACTCGTCACCCTTATTCAAGGAAAACCAAGCCACCTGGAATAACCCGTTATTATTGATTGTTATTTGTTTATTGGTTGTTATTTGTAAATGCTTTATCATTATTTAAATTAAATTATCATCTTTATTTTAAAAAAATCACGATCCTTGGAGGCTAACTCACCTTCGTTATTGAAGGAAAACCATGCCACCTGAAATAACCCGTTATTATTGGTTATTATTTGTAAATGCTTTATCATTATTTAAATAAAATTATCATTTTTATTTAAGGAAAATCATAATCCTTAAAACAACTTATCATGGATCCATAAAGGAGTAGATTTCACTCATGTCATATCCCTGTAAATTTTGGGTCATTATCATAGCGAATAAAAAGCAGTGTTAAGTCTTCCTAATGACCAAAAGACCAAGGAGTTTGACCTAAATATTATTTACAAAAAGCAAAGTCAATATTATTTATGATAATTGCCCACTACCTTCAACAAAATCATGTACTTTTTAGCAATATCTAATTTTAATCTTATAAATAAAACCAAATAAACATTTTTTTAAAAATAAAAAATATAAATCATAAAGGTTAAATTATTTATTAATTTTTTATAAAAAGTAATTAAATAAAATATACCTATTAAAAAAATTTGATTAAAAATTAAAATACATACAGAGCAATATTTTTATGCCATTTCCCATCATTTCCAGGCTCAAAAGTTGGGCGTTCTCAACACTCTCGCTACTCTTGCCCTAAGGATCTCTGACGAAAAAAACTTCGAGAAAGAGAAATCTCATCTCCTTAATGTCTTTGATGAGAACGGTTATAGCAGATACCTGGGTTAGAGGGCTTTTCTCAAAGCTTCCAAAAATTCAGTAGTTAAAAAAGAACCTTAAGAATGAGCCCCAAGGGTCCATCTACCTTTTATTCAAGGGACCACTGATAAGATTGCGAGGATTCTTAGGAAGCATAATGTTCCCTCGACCTTTAGACCCCTTAACACCATTCGTAAATCCCTCCGATCAGTAAAGGATCCTATCGACCCTAAGGACATGAAGGGGGTCTATATTATTCCTTATTCTTGTGGGACCCGCTATATTGGTGAGACTGGACGCTCCATTAATCAGAGAATTAGTGAGCACGCAGTCGATCTTAAACATAGGAGAACCTACTAGTTGAGCATGCGGAGAAGACCAAACATCATGTCTGTATTGAGGAGGCCAATGTTATTGCTAGAGTTTCGCAGTTCCATCACCGGAATTTTAGGGAAGCCATTGAGATTGAAAGGAGACCAAACAATCTCAATAGAGAGGACGGTTGGAAGATCAGTAGTTGTTGGGCCCCAACCATTACCTCATAGTTGTTTCCTCCCCTTCCTCTCCTCCCTCTTTCAATGGCTTATTCTAGATTTTTCCCCTTGATTTCTTTTAACCTTCTTCTTTAGCCCTAGTTCTTTGATTCTCTTTGGAAATCATCCTTGATTTCTTATAATCCTTTTTATTCCTTTCCTATAGGGTTATATTTTATAGTATTAGTTATTTAAATAACAAATTTATGTTCTAAGTACACAGCTTTACATTAATTTGTTACACATCCCATAATTAAATATTATTATTATAACACTATAAAAATACAATAAATACTTACAAGTACTAACATTGGTTCCCATTTGAGTACTATATATTGATACCCTAACAACTGAATAATACCATTATCATATCGAATTCTACTTTTAATATAGGTTAATTATTAGTAGAGATATTCCGCTCTCATGACTATTCTAAAATGATCCAGTATACATAATATAACGATAATTAAGATTATTTCAATCTTTACATTTAATAATATCCATTGATCTATTAAATTTAATTAATATAAATTTAACATATTTAATATATGTTAAATATTAATAAGATATTCCCCCTTCATGCTAATAATAGATTTAGATTATTTGTCTTGTATTTAATAATAATACATAGATCTATAAAATATATTAATTAGTTTAAAAAACAAATTAATAATAAAGATTAATACTAGAACATTATTATAATATAATAATTAATTATTATTAAAACCCTTTCGATACAAACTATTATTTCCTGCATTTTAATATAAATATTAACCAAACATAGTTACTTTTCATTATATAACATATAATAACAATAAAAAATATTTTGGCATAATAATATTATATAATTAAAATTCAATAATCAAATCTAGGGTTTTTTTGTCAATCTTAGCCGCTTATCTAGTCTGACCTAATATAGCCATTTTTTTTTCAATATAGCTGTTTTTGAGTTGAACCTAACCATTAGATGATTTGCTCTCCCTATTTATTATGCAGCCATAATCTGGTTCTTCAACTTGTCCTAAAGATGAACCACACTAGTTGGTTGAAAAGCATCGACAAATGTTCTATCATGTGATTTACGCCAAAAAAAAAATTGTCATAAAATTAATAAAACACATTCTTTAAAAAAAAAATCCATATTTTATAGTAAGACAATTCCTTTAATCAAACCTATTATGCAATTTAACTAAGAATGTATTTGTTTAAAGAAAAATAAAACATATAACATAATGATTCTATTGGATTTTGACAAAACAATTGTTATGAGCATCTTATGAACCATATAATAGATTGAGTGGGCCTACTGGTTAATAGCGTGTGTTTCCTCCTAAGAGGTCACATGTTCAAAATTAGAGGAGGTAGAGTATGTATGCCTTCGTAGATTTAGCAGTCACATCCATGCGCGAAAATGGGTCCTATGTCCCATAAACAAAGAGGTCTCATACACCAAAGTAGGTCCCTTGTCCCACAAACAAGAGAATTCCATACACCAATTTGATGTTTGAGGTAAAAATTTGGTATTGATAAATCTCAAGATAATAAAAAGTGTGAAATAAATTGGGTTCCATTTTCAATTAAAAAATGGTAATGAAATGAGTGTAAACAAATCACAAATTTCAAAAGAGAAAGAATATATGACTTTAAACCAGATTGTTTATAGGAAAAAAATGTGTGATTTTAAATTCTAAATTCTAAATTGTTTAACATATAAGTTGTATTTATTTAATAAGTTTTATTTAATAACAATAAAATATAGTCTAAGAAACTAACGTGAAAGAAAATAAATTTAACCTTTTAAAATGTATTTATGTATATTTTAATTAAAAAAATAATTAAAACATGAAAGAAAATTAATTATACTTTTAAAATTAATGTTATTTAGGAAAATGTATGATAAAGTCCAGGTCTGTTTAAAGGTAAAGTTTGGACCATAAGTCTGCATTTACTTAATAGATTTAAGTTTAACGCCAATGAAATACTGTTCAAATAAAATTATATTAAAAAAGAAATAATGATACTTTTTAAAGTCTAAAATATAAATAAAAAAATATACTTTGTTTTATTGATACTTTACCTAATATACATAAATATATATTTTAATTAATATTATTAAATTATAATGTTTAAAAAATTATAATTTAAGTATAATTATAATTTAATTTAAAATTATTCGAGCGAGAAGCTTATTTTAACAGTTGAATTTTTGTTTATTAGTGCATCAAGTTTGAAATTTTACTTATATGGATAAAAACATTAAAAAAATTAAAAATAAAAAATAAAAAATAACATATACAAAATATTCAAAAATTTAAGCTCATAAAAAAAAAAAAAAAAAAACTCTAAAAACTCGACTAAATCCGTATCTATTTAAAATTAAATATAAAACTAAATCAAATTTAATACCATAGTATTTATAATTTTGTAAAATCCTTATATACATTATTACTCACATGTTGTAAACAAATATTCTCACAAATATTTCCCAAAAGTCTCCTTGCTGCCATGGTTGTGCAGAAATATATTCTACTTTAATCAAACTCTAGTAAATGGGGTGTTTAAAACAACCTTGGGGCTGCACGGAGACCTTAATTTGGATGGGACAAGTAAAGTAATTTTAACCATAAATGAAGCACCTTTTATGAAAGATCTCAAATTGTCACATTTTGTTTACTTGATTAGTCAAAGTTAGCAGTTGAGGTATGCCTTGCCTTTACTTTTTGATTTACTTGTAGACAGTGAAGTAATTCTAGTTATAAGGAGAAGTTTTTACCATTAAAATAATCAAATTGTACTTTTTTATTCAATGGGTTTGTTGGTATTGATAAGGTTATTTTGAATTAGGTTAACGGGATATCACTCAAAAAGTTATTTTCACTTGGGTCTAATTTTATTTTTTAACATGTTTATTTTTTTATTATTATATTATTGTAATTAAATATTTGTATTTAATATAGTTTTGTGCCATTTTAAAACTCCAAAAAGTTATGTTTTCACTTAGGGGCACAATTTATTTTTTTAAAATGTTTTTTAATATATTATTATTGTAATTAAATGATTTTGTTATTAATATAACTTTGTGCCCATACAAATATGGAGGTTTTTAATTTATTTCTAAATAAATTTCAAATAATTATTAAAAGCTTGATGAAAAAAATTGTTTATTTTAGTTAAATTTTATAATTATTAAATATTGTATAAAGTATATAAAATATAAATTAAAATTGAGTATAAATTAATAATTATATTTAAAAATATAATTAAAATTGGTTGTTTACAGTTTGTGGGATATATTGAATAGTGGGACTTAACATTTTTAATGTAATCTATTTCCAATTTTAGCTAATTTCACACATATGACAGTGATGGTGGTTTCTGTGAGGAAATAATGGAGATTATAGGTTACGTATTAATTAAATATTATCTTAAAAATAAGGAAAATATTTATATTTTCAAAATAAATATAAGCAATTTTTTTTCAAAATAAATATAATGTTTATGAAAAAATTGTTTAAATCCATGTATAACGGAAAAGTATAATTAAAAATAACTTATATTGTATATAAAGATATAATTTCATTTTTATAGGAGACGGAGATGGATTGTGGATGAAGTGAGTTCATAGAGAAAATTGCAAAAGTTTTGCTACAGTTGCCAGATGGTGAGGTTGGCAGCTCAAATCACAGTCACTTAATATCATTAATCTTAGGTTAGGAGGGGGGATTCCATCATTTATAAAAGTTTTAGCAAACAAAACCCCTATGATAGGAGAACCCTGGCATGAGGAACATCAGGAGCAATACAAAACCCCATACTGCGAGATAAATGCCAAGCAGGTTTAATAGGACAATGCATTCTCAAAGCTTCGAAAAACCCACATTTTGTAATACCACAAAATTGTCTATATGGACATAGAAAGCATATGAGGGATAATGCATTCATTTGTAAATTCATTGGTGGGTGACTTACGGAGAGGGAATTAGAAAGATGGATACAACAAACCTAACAACCAAAAGGGTTCTTGACAATCACCTTCTCTAACTTAGAAGATAAAGAAAGAATCTTTTAAGGAGGTCCATATTTTTACAATAATGTTGGTCTCTATATTAGACATTGGGAAGCATGTTTGAATCCTGATAAGGATGAATTCCAAGTGGCCCATGCCTAGGTGCGATTGTACTCTCTTCTAGTGGACTTTTTAATTCTAGAAATCTTTGAGGGCATAGGCCAAACCTTAGGGCATTTTGTGAAGATCTCAGATATTACCAGATGAGGGAAAAACATGTCATATACTCGTTTGTGTGTCTATATGAATATTTCTCAAACCTTACTAGAGTCTATTGAGTTCGATTATCAGGGGGGAATTGGCACCAATCTATAGATTATGAACATGTGCCTTGCAGGTGTTGCTATTGTCACCAACATGGACACCTCTTTCGTGATTGTACACAGAGAAGACATGAACAAAGGAATGGTAGTAAACAGAACATTGATGGCTTTACCAGGGTTGCACCCAAAAGAAGGTCTCAAAAGGGTCGGTCTGCTCAAATTCAACAACAAGTGGCAAACCCAAATTCCTTCACAACCTTAGAGGCAATGGAGGTGGTGGAAGAAGAACCCTCTCACCGTGTAGACATTCCGATGAAGGAAAAGTCTTTGTCCCCATAGAAAGATACCCATATACAGCACATGAAGGTGGAGGAAGGTGCAGCATAAACATATGATTTTATTTATTTTCACTTACCAGAGATTGAGGTAGTGGTGTAGCTTACACAATAAGACCCAAAGGACCTTACAAGCGAGGGGCAATATCTAGTGACCATGGTGAATGAATGGGCTCACCAAGATCTAGGGGAGCTCACAAAAGAAATCAAGGAACAGTTCATTGTGGCCTATATAAATTGGAAAACAAAACGTCGTCAAACTCTAGGAGAGGGTCAAGGTCCTCAGACCATCCAAGCCTTCAAAGCCAAAGGTAAGGAGAGTCTCATTAAAGACCTTACAAAGGAACTCAAGAAGAAAGGGTGGAAACCCAGAAAGGAAGCCCTTCAAAATTTAGGTGAAAATCTTGTCAACTCGGGACAGGTAGTGGCTCTGCTGGAGGTATTTCCACCTCTACCAACCCTTTCCACATGAATATTTTATCGTGGAACATTAGAGAACTGAACAACTATGGAAAGCTTCAATATCTCAAAGAACGCATTTGGCTAGAAAAACCAATGATAGTAATGTTGCAGGAAACAAAGATTCTAAGGGATAAATTTCCCCAAATTGTAGATAAGTGCTGGAGAGGATGTAAATACATGGCCCTTTATGCTAAGGGAACTGTTGGAGGATTGGCAGTTCTATGGAACCTGCAAGGGGTAGCCTTTCAGGATTGGATGGAAAGTCAGGGAATCTTGAATGGAAGGTTATGATATACAGGGACAAGAGAGCTAGTCTTTCTCAAGACTATGTACGGCCCTCCAATGACATTTGATAGACGTCCCTTTCTAGACCAACTATTGGCAACTAAACAATTGATAGTGGGCTCCTTGTGGTTGGTTGGTGGAGATTTCAACCTTATCAGGCCATTGAAGGAGAAATGAGGAGGGGTACGCAATTGGACCCAGTTTCGACCTTATTTGACAGTTATACAAAGAAATTACATCTAATGGATATCCATACCATAAATAGACTATATACTTGGAATAATAAGAGAGGGGGGAAGCGTCAAATAGCAAATTGTTTGGAATGTTTTCTTCTATATGACAACATTGTGCATAAGGATATTTTCTTCAAAGCAACTATTTTTCCATTCATGGGCTCTGATCACTAACCTATTAGAATGAAGATGGATTTGAAGGACACCCCTCCCAATTGCCCATTTAGCTTTGAAAGATTTTGGTTAAAGGATATGGGCTTCCTAAAGAACCTACAACTTTGGTGGCAAGAGACAAATGTTCAAGGTATGACTAAGATGCATACCTTTCAACTAAAGCTCAAGGTGAAAAAAATGAAATTAGAATTTGGAATAAGAAAGAGTTTGGCAACAATTTTTAGGAAAAACTTAAGTTGGAGGACCAAATGCAAACTATCCAAAAACATATCATTCTAGAAGAGTGATCTCCTTAACTCATTGTGGAAGAAGCCAATACTCTTAATAGGTTGGAGTAACATAGACAACAAGAGGAAATCCTATGGAGGCAGAAATCTCAAGTACAATGGCTAAAGGAAGGGGAGAGAAATTATCATTTCTTACACAACTCAATGTTGTATAGGTGACATAACAACCACATTTTCCTTATTCTGGGGACAAATGGAGAGAGGAAACTTGCACATAATGATATAGAGGAAGAATTGATAGGTTACTTCCAAGGTATTTTGACATAACATTCTACCCCACCTCAATCAACTATTCATTTTGTCACCTCATATATTACAAGTTTGGTCAATAGGGATTAGAATAAGTCTCTTATGAGGCCCATCACTTATAAGGATGTACAAATGGTGGTCTTCAATCTGTCGATAAAAAAGGCCCTAGGCCCAAATGGTTTTACTTGAGATTTTTGAAGACTGGTTGGGACTTCCTATGTACATAGATTTATGAAGTGGTGGAAGAATCACGACAAACCCAATCAATTCTCCCTGCTCTAAATGCAACCTTTCTCACCCTCACCCCAAAAGAAGGAAACTCTGATGAACCCAATGATTTTCATCCACTAGCATTATGCAATGTTATTTATAAATTAATCTCGACAATCATTGCAAGTTGATTGAATCAACTACTTCCATGTTTGATATCACAAGAACAAACAGATTTTCTTGAAGGACGTCTCATCACATATGGTATTATCATTGTATAGGAGACTATCCACTCCTTATGACGCACTAAATACCCAGGTACATTTATTAAGCTAGATCTGTCAAAGGCCTATGACTAAATTAGTTGGACCTATCTGCTACAGGTTTTGGAAGCTTTTGGTTTTTCAGAGAAATGGCTAGCCTGGATAGCATCATTGATATCATCCCTCTTTTTCAATTCTTGTCAATGGCTTGCCCATGACAATGTTCATCCCCTACAAGGGATTGAGACAAGGAGACCCATTATCTCCTTTCCTTTTGATTTTGGTTATGGAAGGTTTCGGCAGGATGTATAAATCGCTATGTGCTCAAGGATTTATCTCTAGTTTGAGACAGTATGGTGATGATCTTCCTCTCATTTATCAAAAGTTTGTCGATGGTGTAGTGCTTTTTGGGCCTCCAACCTGCAAGGAAGTCCTCAAAATTAAACATATACTTAACATCTTTATGGAGGCTTCAGGGACGAAAATAAATAAGGAGAAAACCAATATTTCCTTCTTTAATTTCCTAGAGATAGTTTAATTCCACCTCACAAGAAAATTGGGTTTTCAGTGTGCTCATTTTCCATCAAAATATTTGGGAGTTCCTCTAGTCCTTTATTACAATAGAGTGGTGACATGGGAGGATCTAATTGAGCATATGTATAAGTGGATCATTAACTAGGCCTTTAGAGAATTAAACCTTACATGGTGTTTAGTACTCACCAAAGCAGTCTTACAAGCAATCCCCAACTATCAACTAGCGGTAATGCCTATCCCAAAAATGGTTTACCACTGCCTTCGTTCATTATGGATGGACTTAATATGGAAATGTACTCAAAATGCTCATGAATGGGCACTAGTTAATTGGGACACAATGATTTGGCTTAAGAGACTAGGAGGTTTGGGCTTGAGAGACCCCAAACTAATTAGCAAAGAATATGGTATGAAGCTATGGTGGGCCTAGATTCAAGGGGGTCTTGGAAAATAATATGGCTTAAAAAATACGTGCCATTAACAACACAGGAAACACGGCTAAGCTTTCAAGGCAATGGTGAAGGATAGGGATTTAGTTATGGGCTCAACAATGTCGGGAACTAGTAAGGAAGTCTTCCTTCTGATAAAACAGACATGAAGACATCCTTTTGGGAAGACACATGACAATAACTTCATCGTCTAGACAATAATTTACAATTACTATACATATCAAAACAATGACTCAGAGTTTCGGAGCACACAAGGTCTCAGACTTTTGGTTCCCTAAAGATGGTGAGACACTCTGGTTATAATGGAAGGGTAGAGACGATTAGGGGAAGCTGCCAGATCATTTTCCATGGTAAGAACTTAGCTCAATTATCGTAGATAAACAAATCATATTTTCTCTTAAGAATGATAAACTAATGTGGGGAAAACAATTAATAGGAGTTTTCTCTCTTAAAGAATCTTATTCCCTCCTGGCAAATTGGGGATCACAAGATTACGAGGAAGTATTGAAATGGATCTAGGAAATCTTATGGTGTTTGAAACTATCAACCTTCATGTGGTTTCTAGATCACGGGCATACTCTTTGTAGATCTGTAGGAGGGGTTTTGAGGGTCCGTCATTTTGTCTAGTTTATCATCACACTGAAGAGACGACGAATCACCTCTTTATCTCTTGTCATTTTTCCAAGGATATTTGGACAATCATTCCCTAAATATTCAAGTGTAATCACTCATCTTCAGATGATCTCATGATTCTATTAAAAAATTGGATCCAACAAAAATACCAGAATCCCATTGTCGCCAGTGTCTAGAAATTGGTTTTGGGCTTCACATTATGGAATATATGGAAGGAACAAAATCTTTTTTTATTCCAAATCAGAAGTCTCCAACCCGATCAGATAAAGGAAATTGTTGTCATTAATGGAGTATGGAGAATCGGTAGATTGATGATTCAAAAGCTTTCATTCTAAAGGCCCTTAATATTAATCCTTCAATGGTAATGTCCATCATATACCTTGTACACAGATCATTGCTTCCCATCATATCAACATATATACCACCTCCATCCACCTTTATTCAAATTAATTTCGATGGCGCATCAAAATGAAACCCAGGTAAGGCTGAGTATGGAGGAATTTTATGGGACGCGCAACCTGATCTACTGCATCTATTTGCATGCTATGGTGGTGTTACCACTAATAACCTAGTATAATTCCTAGTAGTAGAGAAGGGTTCGCATATAACAGCCATACGAGGTTTTGGATTGTTCCATATTCATGGAGACTCTTAGGTAGTAATCCATTGAATTCAGAAGATACATAACAGACTACCCCCGCATAGAACGATGAGGAGTTGGCATTTGCAAGATGTAGTATCTAGCATAAATGATATTCTTCCTCATTTTCACTACATAATTCTCAACAATACCCATAGGGAAGGGAACAAGGTGACATATGAATTAGCGAATTTGTATAGATCTGACCTGCAAATATATGAAATGATACCAATATACCCAATAACTGTAGATAACACCAGAAATAACAAGATCTAAATATAGATAAATGCTTGTTTATTAATATCAAACCCTTAAGGTAGGGCAACACCACACATAGAAAATTTTAGGGGCGAATGTTTGCCCTTTGGCGAAATTAAGGGGTTTTAAATTTTTAGTGGGCGAATATTTTGTATCATAGTACATTGTTACAAATCACCTCAAATAGCCCACCTTATTTTAAGGGAGAGAGTAAAAAAGGTAAATTTAGCCCTTGAAATTAGGAGTTACAACCTTCAATTCGCCCATTTTCAAGAATAGGTTTTATTTAAGTGAATCCATTCATCCATTTTCAAGAATAGGTTTTATTTAAGTGAATCCTATGGGCCAAATACCACATTTATAAAAGAGGTGTGGTAAATTAATAAAAATATAAATAAATGAGAGCTATGGTAAATAAATAAAACATTTTTTATATTTACTCCA
>APFE030861152.1:2273-26502 GCA_000404065.3 Pinus taeda
ATAATGCTATCTCTATATTAATAATAATAATAATAAAACCTAGGAGAAAATTGGGTTTTCCCACTTAATAATTCATTCGAAATATGTTTGGTACAATGGGATAAACATGTCATCTTCCTCATATCATATTGTTTGAGTAAATGCAAATTTGTCTAGTTAATTGTAGACATGGTCCCATGACACTTGTGAATTATCATTGTATATATATCTGTGTGTAGACTGAATATCAAACTTTGTTCTCTCTTTTCTCTATCCAATACCCTAAACACTTATATTTAACATATTAGTCATTGAAGGGTAGAGATTTTTCATAATTAATCTAATTCTCAATTCTTATTACTAAAAAATTACAAATATCTAAATAAGAAAATCTTACTTATAAAAATGAATATAAATAAAAAGATCTTTACATCTTACTAGTTTATATATTTTAATTAGAATTTATTAATTTACACTAAACGTACTTTAATTTCATTATTTTTTATCGATTATTATTTGTCTATAATTTATATTTTATATATATTATGGATTTTTATATATAGGAAGATATTAACCAATTTGATCGTGTATATATTTTATCCAATATTTAAATATTCTGTTTAATATTTATTTAACTGAATTAGCATTAATATTTTTTCTTATCAATATTCATATTATTCAAATGATTTATGATTTCTGTTTATTAATATTTTTAAATATATTAATAATTGAAATTATAATATTATAAAATTTATAATTAATATATAAATAGGATTAGTATACGTTAACAAGTTTAATTATGGATAACAATATAAAAAAATATATTTCACAATATATATTAAACATGTAAATGTGTTGGTGTTAGTATTTAACCACTAAATTTTTTTTTAATAATAAATAATTGTAGGCCAATACATATTACCATAATACCATAATAATAAAGAGCCATATTGATTTCAGTTAAATGTGATGATTTATAAGTTAAATGTGATGATTTATAAGTTAAATATGATGATTTATAATTGATAACAGTTGATTATAGTGAGACATAGTTAGCATTTTTACTATAACTCGTGTTTTAAGAATTTTTAGATAAAGATGTTTTTCAGAAGTTTTAAATGAGTCATCTTAAGATTTTTGCCTTAAGTTTTTCTAGGAAAATTTTATATCATGAAATTCTCAACATACTAAAGAAACATAGAAAAATAATTTTTATAAAACTTTGAGCTTTTAAATAACTATATTTTATGAGATATATCATATGGAAATTAGGACTTTGATTTTCCCTAAAATTAAGTCATGTGAGATTTCACTATAAATTATTTTAGTGAAGTTTCAAACTATTTTAGGCGACATATCAAAGTACCTAGGACAAAAAAATTGGGTTCTATGGTGCTCACAGAGTAGGGTCCTGATAGGCTTCAATACTATGCCAAAACATAACATAAATAATGTAAGTAAATACATCATATTTATGTAATATTGTAGAATTTGGACTTCATATTTTTTCTCAATATATTTGCTAAATGATAAGATTAGGTATTCAAAAAGAATCTCTTTGTGTGACGTATCCAACAATATCTATTATCACATCAAACCTACCTTAAACTATTGAATATATTACTTCATTAAAGTGGATTCTCAATAATGATGCTATAAAAATTTGGCAATGTCTACTCTTGAGAAAAAAATACTTTTACAAAAACATAAAAATACCACCATTAAAACATATACAATCTTTGCCATGCATGAAACCTATAAAAAAAATCTGTGTTAAAAGATATGGTACAATTTAGAAATGTCAAAGTCATGTACCACCAAGTTGTATGTTTTGGCTATTTCAAGTTGATGAAACATGTAGTATTGGCATTGATTTTGATGGTTGGCTAGTATCATAATTTTTCTTTGGGTGGATTGTTGGCACAAAAACATTGTTGGAAGCACTACTGGCTTGGAGGGAGAAATCATCGGTTCTTTTCCTAATATAGGTTTAACGAATCTAGTTACCATGAATATTATGAAGGAACGTTTAACATTCAAAAAGCATATCAACAATAACATTATCATTTTATTTATTGTGGTGGTTTCTTGTGGTGGTTTTTAATGGTGATTTTTTGTGGTGGTTTTCAATGGTGGTTTTATGATGCGGGAGCAGTCAACCCAA
This sequence comes from Pinus taeda, assembly GCA_000404065.3. Classification (NCBI taxonomy): domain Eukaryota; kingdom Viridiplantae; phylum Streptophyta; class Pinopsida; order Pinales; family Pinaceae; genus Pinus; species Pinus taeda. Next base: position 4,417 of record APFE030861152.1, read on the forward strand.
GAGAAATTATTGTAAATAATAGTCATAGGAGGTCAAGCATTCTAGAATTATTTTCCTAAGTTACAAGTCACTGTGATTAATTAGATGTTTCCAAAGTAAATAAATGAAAAAATAGGAAATAAGGAGTGCTTTTAGGCATAAAAGCAATGGATGTGGATCATTAAGGGATAAGGAGGCTTTTCTTGTTTTTAAAATAGGAAAAGATGGAATAAAGCATCAAGAGACTTTTGTATTCATTGCATGTGGAGTTTTAGAGCTTTTAGTGGAGTGATTTTAGGATTTCTAGATCATGCTAAGTTTTATAAATTAGGAATCCTCAAGGACATTGAAAATGAGAAATGGAGTGAGAGTGAGGATGAAGAATGAGAGGCCATGAATAGCCCATGATTTCTATTGTAAATATTTTATTTCTTAATTAATTAATTCAATGATTTGTGTGCATATGTTTTGTCTGAAATTTCAGCGCTTTTAACATTTATCAGGGATAATATGCTGGCATAGTGTTTTATCATGTAAATCGATGGCATGGAAGAATTTTACTGTTTCTCACGTTAGAGATTGGGCGTTGAATGATATATATTCCTGTGAATTGATAGCGTGGAGGCAGTTTCATTCGCTTCTTTTGTTTGAATACATCTTGTTATGGTCATTGTAATCTTATTTAATTACAGTCAGAGGAAACGTTGGGTTTTTTTTGTGGACAAAGTGATCAGGCTCAGCACCGGGCATCTGTTTGGAGGAATCAAAACATTTGGGAGAATTTAAATCTGGGAGTGAGTGGAAGCTGAGACATCCTGGCTCGAACATTGTAGTGACATATATATTTGCTGGTAATCATATGACTGTATGCGAGAATTATAATTGCTAGTAAATACATAGCAATTTGTGTGGGTTGCATACTTGTTGTTGATTATAAACCTGTGTGCATGGTGTTGATGATTATATAACTGGGTGAATGGATTACATATTTTTTGTTTGTTATAAACCTCTGTGCGTGGAAAGGCGCTGTGCGCTCCTTATAATTGTTCGAGCTGCAATTATTGGCGTGGGTTTTCATTTATATTTTGCAACCGTTCGCGTGATGGCCGGAAAGCACCGACAGTGCGCCCAGTCTATATAAATTGTGCCTGTATATTATTACGCACAAATGGTTGAAAAAACGTGCTCGTGTTCTGAGAGTAAGAGGAGGCTCATCGTGTGAGTTTTTGAGGTAATTCAATGGATTGAATGGTTTCCGCTTATATATATAAGACCGTGTTTAAATTTCGGGGACAGAGTTATATACATTGTCTTTTTATAAATTACGCATGTGTGGATATGGCGGGCCGGAGGAGTGTTGTTTTGCTCAGGCAGACATTTGTCTAAACAGATGTGTGTTGATAGTTTACCGACAACGAACAACTTTGGCATATTGTTGATCAGTGTTATTGTCATCATTTTGTTATTCGGCCTAATTATGGATGTGCAGGATTATGTAGAGAAAGTATGAACTTTTTAAGGTTCAGCTAAGGGAACGCCGGGTTCAATGGTAATTATTTATTGGAATAGTGATCTTTATAGAACTGTGAGAAAAACATTGGAAATAAATGATAATGTAAGTCTAAACTTAATTTGGACTTGAGGAAAAAAAAATTGGACAGTGAATGATTTATATCATTGAAGATTTTAAACTTCTGCTACTGCGGAATTTTTTGAGGGTGCATGCTTTATATGCACAAGTGTAGAAATATCGTTGGTTTGCAGGTTTTGGACTGCATCAGGTGGTATCAGAGCTAGAATGCTCAGCTGAAGATGGTTGTTTTCTTTTTTTTTTTTTAGAACTGGAGTGTGATGAATGATTTTTAAATCTGATATGAAAACTACACAAGTGAATAGGATTGCAGAAGAGGAGAGAAGACAAGACCATGCAAGATCTTAAGAGGTAAGATTATTTTTCTGATTTGAAATTTGTAAATGAAGTTTATGGTTGTAGAGAAGGTGGCAGTGAACCTGACATTCAACTGAAGGTTGGATAGGGAGGACAATTGCAGTGTCCTGAAGAAGAAGAAGGTGAGTTGAAGAGATAGCCTAAAGAGAGCGGAGGAGTGCTCAAGAGGTTCCAGAGGCAATGAACCAAGTACTTACCAAAAGCCCAGATCCGAAGGGAAGGAGTGGTGAGGTAAGTTGCAGCAAGAGAGATTGTTGTTGCAGAGGCTAGTGCAACTCATGGTGAGTGAGAAACTCATGAGGAAGCAGTCTGCCAGAGGCAGAGGGAGTTTTTCTAGAGAAATGCCACAGTGATGAGATGACTGCAGAGGTTCAAGAAAGAGAGATTACAGAAATAAAGGTACAATTGCAGGTACTAGAAGAATGGCTACAAGAACGAGAAAATTGGAAAGGAAAATGGATCTTTCCACTGAAGGGAAAGAGAGTGATCTGGGGAAAGTTGCAGAGGAGGTTGAGGCAAATTGTGATTGCCTTGGTGAAGAAGGGACTTAGAATTCTTGTGCCACAGATGAAATTTGAAGATTCCACATGCAGATCTGATCAAAGGAAAATGTTGAAGGAAGCAGTCAAGACTAAAAAGTCTTGTAGTTTTAAAACTAATGGGTTGCATATGTTTGCAGGTATAGAACATGGAGATGAACAAGCTTTAGAATTTTTCCAAGAAGAGTTGAATCTGAAGGTTGTTCAGATTGATGACGAGATAACAAGTTCTCCGAAGGAGGTGTAGAAGAAGGAGTCTAATCAGAATGTTGGACCAGCTGATGATTGGTCAAAAGTTGTTGAAGGTATAGAAAATTATGTGAAGTTTCCAAGTTCTACTCCAAATGAAGTTGTTCAATTGTATAGAAAACTATATCTCCAGAGAAGAGAGTTGGAGAGAGAGAGAACTTATGTGATGAAATATTTTTTGGAGGCATCTGAACCAAAGAAAAAAGTTGCAGATGAAATTGTAGGTGATGAGCCAAAGCATGTTGCAGAGGGACAGGAAGTTTGGGAGGTAGCAAAATCTATGGCGACAGCGGCAACAACATCCATAGTGACAGCTAGAGCAACATGTGGGATAACATCTATGATGACAGCTCAGACAAAATTGAGAGCAGCAAAAGAGGCACTGATGCCTTATGATTTTTATTCTAACAATTGTTTTGTGAGTACAGGTCTTACTGAAGAAGTTGGAGAAAATCTGCTAGACAAAGAAATTGAAATGATGAGATGGATGATGATGAAGGAGTCCAGGAAGAGACTAGCAGTAGTGAAACAAAGGAGAAGCAGCAAAAGGAAGACAACAGAATATTGTGAAAGTGCAGCAAGTGGAGCAAAGCAACATAAAGTGTGGAAACCTGGAGAAGAACAACAAACAGAAGCATTGGCAAATGGAAAGTTGCAACACAAGATATGGGATCCAGGTAAACATAGATCTGAACACATGATGAGGAGATCATGAAATTTTTCTACCTTGGGAGTCTGATGCGGGAGCATTCAGCCCAAGAGAAATTATTGTAAATAATAGTCATAGGGGGTCAAGCATTCTAGAATTATTTTCCTAAGTTACAAGTCACTGTGATTAATTAGATGTTTCCAAAGTAAATAAATGAAAAAAATAGGAAATAAGGAGTGCTTTTAGGCATAAAAGCAATGGATGTGGATCACTAAGGCATAAGGAGGCTTTTCTTGTTTTTAAAATAGGAACCTGGAGAAGAACAACAAACAGAAGCATTGGCAAATGGAAAGTTGCAACACAAGATATGGGATCCAGGTAAACATAGATCTGAACACATGATGAGGAGATCATGAAATTTTTCTACCTTGGGAGTCTGATGCGGGAGCATTCAGCCCAAGAGAAATTATTGTAAATAATAGTCATAGGGGGTCAAGCATTCTAGAATTATTTTCCTAAGTTACAAGTCACTGTGATTAATTAGATGTTTCCAAAGTAAATAAATGAAAAAATAGGAAATAAGGAGTGCTTTTAGGCATAAAAGCAATGGATGTGGATCACTAAGGCATAAGGAGGCTTTTCTTGTTTTTAAAATAGGAAAAGATGGAATAAAGCATCAAGATACTTTTGTATGCATTGCATGTGGAGTTGTAGAGCTTTTAGTGGAGTGATTTTAGGATTTCTAGATCATGCTAAGTTTTATAAATTAGGAATCCTCAAAGACATTGAAAATGAGTGATGGAGTGAGAGTGAGGATGAAGAATGAGAGGCCATCAATAGACCATGATTTCTAATGTAAATATTTTATTTCTTAATTAATTAATTCAGTGATTTGTGTGCATATGTTTTGTCTGAAATTTCAGCGCTTTTAAGATTTATCAGGGATAATATGCTGGCATAGTATTTTATCATGTAAATTGATGGCATGGAATAATTTTATTGTTTCTCACGTTAGAGATTGGGCATTGAATGATATATATTCCTGTGAATTGATAGCGTGGAGGCAGCTTCGTTCGCTTCTTTTGTTTGAATACATCTTGTTATGGTCACTGTAATCTTATTTAATTACAATCAGAGGAAACGTTGGGTTTTTTTATGGACAAAGTGATCAGGCTCAACACTGGGCAGTTGTTTGGAGGAATCGAAACATTTGGGAGAATTTAAATCTGGGAGCGAGTGGAAGCCGAGACATCCTGGCTCGAACATTGCAGTGACATATATATTTGCTGGTAATCATATGACTGTATGCGAGAATTATAATTGTTGGTAAATACATAGCTATTTGCGTGGGTTTCATATTTGCTGTTGATTATAAACCTGTGTGCGTGGTGTTGATGATTATATAACTAGGTGAATGGATTACATATTTGTTGTTGCTTATAAACCTGTGTGCGTGGAAAGGCGTTGTGCGCTCCTTATAATTGTTCGAGCTGCAACTATTCGCGTGGGTTTTCATTTATATTTTGCAACCGTTCGCGTGATGGCCAGAAAGCAACGACAGTGCACCCAGTCTATATAAATTGTGCCTGTATATTATTACGCACAAATGGTTGAAAAAACACACTCGTGTTCTAAGAGTAAGAGGAGGCTCATCGTGTGAGTTTTTGAGGTAGTTCAATGCGTCGAATGGTTTCCGCTTATATATATAAGACTGTGTTTAAATTTCTGGGACAGAGTTATATGAATTGTCTTTTTATAAATTATGCATGCGTGGATATGTCGGGCCGGAGGAGCGTTGTTTTGCTCAGGAAGCCATTTGTCTAAACAGATGTGTGTTGATAGTTTACTGATAATGAACAACTTTGGCATATTGCTGATCAGTGTTATTGTCATCATTTTGTTGTTCGGCCTAATTATGGATGCGCAGGATTATGTAGAGAAAGTATGAACTTTTTAAGGTTTAGCTAAGGGAACGCCAGGTTAAATGGTAATTATTTATTGGAATAGCGATCTTTATAGAACTGTGAGAAAAACATTGGAAATAAATGATAATGTAAGTCTGAACTTAATTTGGACTTGAGGAAAACAAAATTGGACAGTGAATGATTTATATCATTGAAGATTTTAAACTTCTGCTATTGGGCAATTATTTGAGGGTGCATGCTTTATATGCAAAAGTGTAGAAAGATCCTAGGTTTGCAGGTTTTGGACTGCATCATTTTAATTTAAAATTATTCCATTTATTAAGAAATAAAAAAGTTTTCTACACGCACTTTTCGTTTGCAAGTAGAAAAAATTAGAAGCATTCAAGGGTAAAAAACTTACCTTGACCATCATACATTTTGTAGCTCTACAATATGTGCACTCCTTGTTCAAGTTTTGTGCTCCTTGGTGAAGATCTATTTTTCCATTATGTTCCTTAGTCAAGCTCTATTTCCCCATTATGCTACTCAGTTAAGCTATTTTGGCTGTGGTCTCTGCAAATAATCCATTCATTGACCGCAACAAGGTTTTTTAAGAAATTAAAGGAGCTTGATTGATTCAGCTCATTTTTGCATTGATTACCATGCAAAATAGCTCGATTCAGTTATTTTATTAAAAAATACACCAGGTTTTGTTTTAGAGGGAGTTTGGAAAAAAAATAGCTTGATCAAGCTCGTAGCTCAATTGACCCTATAGCTTAACCAAGAACCATCTTAGTAACCATGGGTTACATAGGAGCTTGATCGAGGTTTTTTTTCTAGCTCGCTTGAGCAATATTTAGGGCCTGAAATAGATCGATCAAGGATTAAAATATTACTTGATTGAGTGCTTAAAAAGTGCTTGATCAAGCTTCCTGTCTTCACCTTCCACCCCATATGCTTGCCAAAAATGTAGAAAACCTCCGTGGGTTCACTCAATTACATACTTTTTTTCTAGAAATTTACATAACCTAGTACTTTTTAGACACTTTCGACAGTTGGAAAAAATTAAACACATACAGTTATAATAATTGCCCTACATCATCTATCCCTTTGAGATTTGAGTTGCAAACCACCAACCCTCCTCTTTTAAAATAAGAAGGACAATTAGAGAGATCCTCAAGGACCAAAACCAAATAGCGAAGAATGTCCAGCCCAAAATCCCCTACTAAGATAAAAAATGTCAACCAAATGTCCATAAACTTTCCCACCTCTAGTAACTCAATGATCAATCCACCACACGCCTAAAGTGATGACAATCCATTGTGAGCCATCATCAACCACTAAGAGAAACACACACTTGTATTAACATGTAGAGCACATAGACACTTAAGTCTTCCCACTCCTAGGGGCTCCCATCTCCTCACCCTATTTTCATAATTACATTTATTTCCACCTATTTGGAGATTTAAATATTTAACTGTAATTTTAAAATTTATTTAATTAATTATATATATATATATATATATTTAAATAATACATCAATTTCCAAGATCAATTAATTATATTCAAATTTCATTTAATATATCATATCATATCTTATAAACCCATTAAATTATAAAAGCACATTTAAACACATATATATTTGGAAAAGCAATGAAAATATAATTTTATTTTATCTAATTTTTTAAAAAAAAATAATCTATTTTTCTTATTCATTTAAAATTATTTTAATTTTTGATTTATATTTATGACATATAATTACTTAAAAAAACTTAATATTATTTTATTATAATTTATTAATTAAATAATAAAAAAATAATAATAATAAATAAAAATTATAAATCAATATATAAAATAAAAACAAATTTCTTGATTCTAATCTAAACTGAATCTCACATACAATATATAAATAAAATAATCAATAAAGTTTTTTACTAGACTCATGAGCATTGTAGCACTTCAAATTATATTTATATATATATAATATAATATTAAATTAAAAATGACAATATTGTTATTAGATAATTAATTATATAATTCAAGAAAACATGGTCATTAGATTATTATTGATAGTCTCTTAAAAACTGTTTTCACTTTTAATAAGCGTGATTAATCTGCTTTATTACCCATTAAAAAAATTAACTATTTTTAATAAAAACAATTTGAAGATATACCCCCACACTACCACATATATAAAATATCTATATATAATATTAAGATATTTGAATTTCACATTATCGAAGTTTATTCGAAATTAATGCATCAGTCATCATCGCCTCTTCTGGTGGCGAACCTTCCCTGTTACAGACATGGACAACTCCCCTCCTTTTGACCTGCCACGCGGTGAGGCTGGCTGAAGGATGATGCCTCCACCCCTGCCATTCGCAGTACAGTGCACTGATCACAACTGGCTAGCTGAAGAATGGTGCTTCCATTAGCCGTACAGTGCACTCATCATGACGCCTAATAGCAGTATGACATTTACCATGCCGCTGATCACATGCAGGTTTTGGCATCAACGAACCTTTTACGTCTATTCGCCCCTGGATTCCCATTTTTACAGAAACCGGAGAAAATCACACATACAGACCCACAGTGACGGAAAGTCGTATCATATTCTGAAAATCTCTGTATCTCCCATCACAGTAGCTGCACCAATTAATATCCATGAAGATCCAATAATTTCTGGGCATCTGCAACTGACCGCTCTGACGATGTAAGCGCTCATATGAAATGAAGCAAAACTGTCGGTGGTGCTAGTCCTCATTGTATTACAAAAAAAATGCTCTACATTGTACAACCAAAAAAACTCAAACTACTTCCAAGGAAATATATTATATTGCTTTGCGTTGAAAACAGTCGGACCGCAATCTACATGTGGAATGATGATTAGTCGACAGAGTCTTTAATACCAATCAATGGCCGATAGAGTCTTTCATACCAATCAGTGTGGTAGGATGGCAGGATGGGAAGTTATAAAAATAATTGGGTAGTGTGGTAGTTTTGTTTGGGGTTGGATTACTAGATCTGTTCCCTACCTAGATCACATTTTCAGGATTCACTAAAATATTCAGATTTTGTTACGCATTTAGAGAGGGCAAATTTTTTGAAGTGCAAATTTCTTTAAAAATGTAAAATTTAAAAAAATGTTTGCACTTTAAGAGATTTGATCTTCTTAGAGCTTCATAGATTGGGGGTTAAAAATGGATTTACAATGTTTCATTATATATAGAGAGACACCATGCCAACCATGGAAGGAATTAAGCATATCCTTCATTTTGAGAAACACATGTATAAATGTAAGTATTTATTTAAATATACTATTAATCAACTCCATGTTGATCATGGAGGGAATTACATATATGTAAGAGCAATGCACCAATAAAATGTTTTAAAAATACAATTTTTAGTAGTATTGTATTTTTTTATTATTTAAATTTCATTTTTTTTTAATACATAAATGAATTTAACCCCTCTTACTGTTAAAACACAATTTTGATTGTATAAATTAATTCAACACTTGGAAAATTTTCTTGGACACTTAAACTTATATCATTAGAAGGCACATAACCATGTCATGCAAACAATTTTTTACTGAATTTGACAAAATTGCCAGGCGTCAAAACTTAGAGTACTTATACGAGACCAAATATTTTAATCATTGCACCTACAGGCCCTCCCAAGTATAGAGTAGATGTGAAGGTGTAATGTAAGTACGTAAACAATTCTAAATGTCACGCTCTACAACCCATCCCAATATAGAGTAGATGTGAAGGTGTAATATAAGTATGTAAATAATTATAAATGTCAGAATGAATTAAAAAATAAAATTTAAAGGGATGGGGGTGAGTTCAAACATTTAAATGTTAGTTGGATTAATAATAAAAAAAGTAAAAATAAATAAATTCTAAATGTTGTCATAATTAAAGAAAAAAAAGGGTGATGGGGGATGAGTGTAAACATTTAAATGTTGGTGGAATTAATAATAAAAAAATTAAAACAAAATAATGTGGGCTTAATTAAAACATAAAAAAAAAAAATTTAAAGTGATCGGGGATGAGTGCAAAGATTTAAATGTTGGTTGAATAAACAATAAAAAGTTCAAAAAAATTGAAAACATTTAAATGATGGTTCAATTAATAATAAAAAGATAAATTGATAAAAATAATAAAATTCAAATTGTTGTATTTTGATTTTGTTATTAACTTGTGAATGGACTTTGTTACAATACCATGGCTTCCAAAAAATAGTGATTTATTTCACAAAAAAAATATTTTAGAACAATATGACAAGATTGTTAACCATGGATATTGACCTGCACTTTACAATGGTTATTATTAAATTTTAAAATTAGCTTTGTTATAATACCACGTGATAAAAAATCATAACTTATTTCACAATCGAAATATTTTATAACAATATGAAAATATTCTTAACCATGGATATCCATGCCGACTTTACCGTGAATATTATTAACTTGGAAATAGGCTTTGTTATAATACGATAGGCTAATACCATTACTTATGAATGCCACATGACCAGAAAACATAACTTATATCACAACCAAAATATTTTAGAACAATTTGACAAGAATATTTATCATGGATATTCACCCCACTTTGCCATTGATATTATGAACTTGTGAATAAGATTTGTTACAATAACATGGGCTAATACAATTACTTAACAATACCACATACCAAAAAATCATAAGTTATCTCACAATCAAAATGTTTTATAATAATATGGCAAGATTTTTAACCACGAATATCCATCCCCATTTTACCATCGATATTATTAACCTGTAAATAAGTTTTGTTACAATACCATGGGCCAATACCATGGTTTATCGATACCACATGCCCAAAACCCATAAATTATTTCACAATAAAAATAGATTATTTAATTGAATTTTATAACATTTTTCTAATTGAAACTAGAAGGAAAAGGGTTATAATTAGTTTTGAGATATATCTAACCCTCTATCCTCATGACTACTAAAAATATTCCCATAAAAATTGAATTATGACCTTGATAAAATAAAAAAAATCAGATTACTTATATACTTAAAGATGTGAAATTTTTATAGAACAAATAGTATTAGTAAGAACCAACATATATCCATCTTAACTAAGGATCCAAGTGATGCCAAGAAGCAATGTGGGAAGGGAATGGAGGGTGGGGGAGAGATGAAGGGATATAGAGACATAATTGGACGGAAGAGAGAGAGGGGAGATGGAGAGAGGAAGGTGGGGAGAGAGAAAGGAAGAGAGAGGGGAGGGGAGAGAGAGGAGAGACAGCGAGAGAGATGGAGTTGGAGAGGCAGAGATAGGGAGGAAAGAACAAAGAAATGAAGAGATAGAGGTGGAGAGAGAGAGGGAGTGACAAGGGAGATATGGAGAGAGAGTGAGGGAGAGAGGAGAGGAGGGAAGGGAGAGAAGATGAGGGGGGAGAGATAGCAAGAGAAGGGCAAGAGAGAGAGAGGAAGGCACAAATATGGAGGGGGCAGAATGTGTGTGTGTGTGTGTGTGTGTGTGTGTGAGAGAGAGAGAGAGAGAGAGATTGATTGGGGGGAGAGGCAAAGGAAGGTGGGATAGGAAGGGAGAGTTAGGAATCAAGAGAGAGATGGAGTTGGAGGGGGGGAGAGAGGGAAGCAAGAAGAAAGACATAGAGGGAGAAATGTATAGAGAGAGAGAGAGAGGGAGAGAGGAGAGAAGGGGAAGAGTTCGAGAGAAGGGAAGAGACAGAGGTAGAGAGGAAGAGGGAGGGAGAGAGAGAGACAAATAGAGAGAGGGAATATGAAAGAGACAAATAGACATGAATGTAGATATTATATAGTAATATATGACCAACCTAGATCCATCTTAACATGGATCTGTGAAGCATTGAGAATCTCTCGAGGTGTAAAACTTTCCTCAAGTTTTGCACTAAAACTCTCGATGCTTGATAGATTGTGTTGAGATGGATCTAGGGTGGTAGATAATTTTATATAATATATAGATACTCGACAACCTTTCCTCAAGTTTTGCACTCAAAAAAGAGGTTCGCACCTCGTGAGATTAGATCCTTTCGACGCTTGATAGATCCGGGTTAATATGGATCTAGGCTCATAGATAACATTATATAATATATAGATACTTGACAATAAAATAGTTTATTCGAACATCGACATTAAAATATTTTATTTACAGTCGAAATTAATCTCTATTAAAATATTTATTTAATTGTGGACATATTTTATTTATGTTCCACATTAAGTCTTTTTGTTATTATTATTTTTCAAAATACCACTTATGAACTTTATATTAGGAATTAATAAATTACAAACCTCGCATTTATCAAGAAAGCAATTGAATTTTTTTAAACAAATATATCAATATATATATATATTTATATATATATATATTATATTATATATATATAATAGATATCAAGCTAGGGGTGCTCTATAGGAGTATAGAGTAGATGTGTAGGTGTAATGTAAGTATGTAAACAATTCTAAATGTGGGCTTAGTTAAATGATAATAGTAATAACAATAATAAAAGTCAAAACTATTGGGATGAGTGCAAAATCTAAATCTTGGCTCAATTAAAAATAAAAATAATAAAATTCAATTTGTTATATTTTCATTTTGTTATTAACTTGTGAATAGGTTTTGTTACAATACCATGGATTATCAATACCTCAAGCCCAAAAACCATAACTTATTTCAAAACCAAAATATTTTATAACAATATGTCAAGATTCTCAACCATGGATATTCACCCGCACTTTACAGTGGATATTATTAACTTGTAAAAAATTGGCTTTGTTATAATACCATGGGCCAATACTATGGCTTATCAATACCATGTGCCCAAAAAACACAACTTATTTCACAATCAAAATATTTTATAGCAATATGAAAATATTCTTAACCATGGATATTCATTCCTACTTTACCATGGATACTATTAACTTGTAAATAGACGTTGTTACAATACTATGCCTTAAGAGTACCACATGCCTAGAAAATATAACATATTTGAAAATAGAAATATTTTAATGACAATATTCTTAACCACCATCTATATTCACCCCCACTTTACCATGGATATTATTAACCTGTAAATAGGCTTTGTTACAATACCATGGCTTATCAATAACACCTCCCAAAAAACCATAACTTATTTCAAAATAGAAATATTTTATTTTAATTTAATTTTATAAGATATTTTTTTTTTAAGCTAATAGGAAAAGGGTGATAATTAGTTTTGAGATAATATAAACCCCCTATCTTCATGACTACTAAAAATATTCCCATATAAATTAAATTAAGGTTTTATAAAATTAAAAATGAGAATAATTTTATATTTAAATATGTTAAATTTATATAATACAAATATTAGTAAGAACCAACATAGTTGTATCTTAACTAAGGATCCAAGTGATGATAGCAAGCAAAGTGAAGGGAATAGAGGTGGAGGGAGATAGTGCCAAAGATGGATGGTGGAGAGAGGGAAAAAAAGAGAGATTGAGAGAGTGATGGGGGGAGATAGAGAGAGGGAGGTGGGAGAGAGAGGTAGGAAGAGAGAGAGGGGAGAGAGAAGAAGGGAGGGGGGGGAGAGAGATATGTTGTTGGAGTGGGGGAGAGAGGGGGGAAATAAGGAAGGCATAGGGAGATAGAGGTGGAGAAAGAGATGGAGTGATGAGCGATAGATGGATAGATAGAGAGGTTTAGAAGAGAGGAGGGAACAAAGAGAATATGCAGGGATAAAGATAGGGAGAGAAGGGAAGGAGAGAGGGAGGGAGGCACAAAGGTGGAGGGGAGATAGAGAGAGAGTGAGTGATTGGGGGAGGGGCGGAAGTGAAAGAGGAAGGTGGGAGAGAAAGGGTGAGAGAGGACTCAAGAGAGAGGAGAGAGAGATGAAGTTGGAAGGGTTGAGAGAGGGAGTGACAAGAGAGCGATGGAGAGAGGCTGATGGAGAGAGGAGAGATAGAGGGAAGAGAGAGAGGTAGAGAGGAAGAGGGAGGGAGAGAGAGATAGATATGGAGAGAGATTGTGTATGTTTGGGCCGTGAGATAGAGAGAGAGAATAAGAAAGAGACACATAGATACAAATTTAGATATTTTATAGTATTATATAACCACCCTAGATTCATCTTAACCTGTATTTATCAAGCACTGGGAGGCATGAAATCTCTCGAGGTGCAAACATTTCCTCAAATTTTACACTCAAAAAAGAGGTTGCACATCGAGAGATTGGATCCTTCCCGACGCTTGATAGATCCGGGTTAAGATGGATCTAGGTTGGTATACACACATTCAATTACTCTATCTCTCAATCAAAATTGTAAATTTATCTTTATTTTTTATTTAGTAAATATTTTACTTTTATTTTAGGAGAGATATGTGTCAAATCTCACTTGTATATTTATCTCTATTATTTATTTAGTAAATATTTTATCTATATTTTAGAAAAGATATTGTCAAATCTCACTCGGAACAAAGAAGAAATTACTTGTGCTGAATATATTTGTCACTACAATGAATATCAAAATTAGCTTATCATTAATATTATTTTATGTTAAAAATACTAGATTACCTTAATAAAATATCATTTAAAATATTTGAATAAATGATTAAGTGATACAAAATTTCAAGCCCATAATCTTTTTTTAGAATCCTTATAAAAATAAGGTAAAGGGATATCTGGTGGGAAATATGGACCCCATCACCTTTTGGCTCTAAAGTCCTTATCATCTTCAACCCATTGTTAACATGAAGCCCAAAACAATGCATGTAGATGCATGATGGAAACTCCCATCTTCATCATTTTTGTTAGCTCTAAAATACTTATTATTGTAGGTTTGGTTCCTTAATGAAATGTAATTTAGAGATAAACCTAAGAAGATGTAGAGATGACCAACAAGCTTTGGCCTTAAGTAACACAACCTAGTGTAAGTAGCCGTTTTCTGCAATTCCTTTCATAATCGTTTGTAATTCCTTTCGTAATCCACGTAAACATAAACATGTAATTATTCAAAAGAAAGATTAGCAGTGAAATATGTAATGAATGGTGGTAGAATCTCAAAAAAAATTCACAGAAGATACTTCAATGATGAAGACAAGATATGTTACCAACCTCTAGAATAGTTCTAATAGCAAGAATTTGGCATGGTTCGCTATTAAATAGTTCTTAAATCACCAGGGAGTCTTGATCAAGAATTCAAAAAAATTATGGGATATGGAGATGATGCATACTAACATATTTATTCGTCCTTGTGTCTCACGGTCAAATTGCATTGGAAATCCATTATTTTAATATTTTTTAGTCATTTTAGCGAAAGTTTTGGGAAAATGTGGATATTTCTATTCTGTATGAATTCAAAAATAATTTTATAATTTCCTGGAAATTTTATTTCTAATTTCTGATTGGCCTAACACCTTCAAACTGGACATAATTCCCTTGGTCGAAAGTCTTTTATTTTTGGCATTTGCGAGTACTTGACAATTTATTTAAAAATAAACAAAAAACTAATTTTTTGAGTGCCCATTTGTGTAGGTTTTAACCCCGTACAGAAATTACCTGCATACGAATTCTAAATCACAGAAAAATAAACATTTCGAGAGCATAACACATAAAACACATATACACAGAGATTTCCCACTGGATCCCAAAACCAGGACTACCAGCTTGATTTTTCATCATGTTCCTTTCAATGTTACAATACATATTTATACATGTCGAAGCATGCAATACCATGGACTGAAAGCCATCGCGTCCAAAACCATGGACCAAAAACCATAGGTAGGTTCGCCCAACCTAATATAGGGTCCATTTTTTTTTTTCCCGGGGTGCTACACCAGACCCCATAGAGGGGGACTACCTGCCCCCCTCAAACCCCCGGGACAGTGGGGGCTACCACCCCCCTGTGACCCCCTGCTGTGCAATCGGCACAACGAAGGGGGGGCTTTGCCCCCCTCTAAACCCCCGGTTCACTACGTAGGTTAGTCGTGGAAAGAATAGAACACAACCCAACAATTTGGTGCATGAGTGCTCTAACTTTAAAACTGACACAAACAATATTATGGTATTTCTATTCCCCATAATTATAGAAATCGCATAGTTGCAAGACCTTTACATAGGTAGGTAGGGGGGTGGGGTGTGCGCGGGCCAATGAAGGCACGCTACACAAGTCATTGTGCAGAGATACTTTTACAAATTTCCAAATTGTATATCATATGAATGTTTATGGAGGATGGGGTATGTGCATCAGAACAAGGAATATTATCATATTTCGTTGTGTGGAGCTTTTACTATGTAGATTATGAAGTTTCTGTAAGAGAGAAGTTGCGTAGAGATTTTGATTTTAGAGCTATGTATCTTTGCGAAATGATAAATATTATTAATTTCAATGTTATAATTTTTCTAAAACATGCAACCTTGATCTGCATTATCGGATCAACATTAGACAATGCTTATTGATCTCTTTCTTGTTTGGTCAGGCTAAGTGGCAGGATACACAAGTCGTTTTGTGGAGATAATTTTACAAATTTTTAGATTGTATATTGTATGAATGTTTATGGAGGATAGGGTATGTACAGGAGAATAAGGAATATTATCATGTTTCATTATGCATAGCTTTTACTATGTGGATTACAAAGATTGTGCAAGAGAGTAGTTGAGTAGAGATTTTGATTTTAGACCTATGTATCTTTGTGGAATGATTACTATTGTTAATTTCAATGTTTTGATTTTTCCAAGCCATACAACCTTGATCTGCATTATTGGATCAACATCAGACAATGCTTGTTAGTCTCTTTTTAGTTCGATATGGCTAAAAGTTAATAGGTCAATCTTGTACAAAGGTGGCTGTGTGGGTGAAGTATGTGGTTGTTCGAAGGTGTTTGTGCAAAGGAAGCGTGTATGGAATAAGTGTGTGTAGAGGAAGATATGTGGAGGCTGTCATGAATCAGTTAATTTAGTATTGTGGAGGACGGGGTATGTGTTGGAGATTTCATTGTGTGGAACTTTTGCTATGTTGATCTTTCATGACAAATACAAAATTAGGATGGGGTATTTTTAGGAGAATTGTGATTATGTATCATATGGAGGTATGTGTAGGAGAACGAGGAATATTATTATGTTTTGTTTTGCGGAGATGGCATTTGTTTGTTGATTTCTCAACCAAATCTAATAATTTTACATTTTTTTTAGATCTTTTATTGAATGAATGATTACCAAAGATGAAATTTACACATCACATGTGCACAACACCATATGCACGAAATGTACACATCACCATCTGCACACAGCACAATATGTAAAACATGTACACAATGCCACATGCTCACAGCACCACTTGTACAATCATGCACACAACTCCATGTGTTGATACCACCACATGTACAACATTCACACAACACCATATGTACATAGTGTTGCATATACAACATGTATAGAAAACCATCTATATCCAACACTGCATCTGCAATGTACACACAACACCATACATACAACAAGTACAAAACATCATATGTACACAATACTAGATATATTACATGTACACATCACTATAGGTACAATCACTGAATATACAACCTGCACAACATATACACAATAGTAGTACTACACATACTAAAACGCACTGTCTCTACCAAGCAACCTTGCTTCTAGTGTCTCTTTATCATCCATGTTTATCCTAGCATGCAACGAATCTCATTGCTTTCATTCAGCTCATGTATCCCTCAGAGCTACCTGTCATGGCATAAACATAGTCATAATATAAGCATACAATATCAATTCATATCCACATGATACTCACCTCAGTGATCTATCAAGCTACTCTTCCCAAGTGATTCCTCATGAACTAGGAATCTCTTCATGCCATTCACTCGCATAAGCAATCATTCCTCGACAAGAATGATCCCTGACAACCCTGTCAAACAATGACATAGATATATATACATAAAAACTAGCATAAAACAATCATGATTATGTCATACAATGACATACATACACACGTACATACATATATAAACATCAGCATAATCATGATCATAACACAGTTACCGGATAACATAAGGCCAAGGTTAACAAAACTCCATCTATCTATTCACGGCATGAAAAAACATTAAGATTAACCATTCCCATCATAGCCAAGGAATCACATGCCTCACATCCATTCACTTTAACTTTCCTATTAGCTTTCTCATTACTGTCTTGCCATTGTCAATTTACCCAATGGACCCAACTAATCCAATTGATTGTCATATTCTTACCTTCAACTTCACTCACTCATGCACCAAGCTTCATTTGAGTCTTACATTACTTGCTAGGTTTCATTCAACTCTCCTTGAGCTCCATTAACTTTCCTATTTCCCAACCAATTTCCAAGTCCCTCAAGATGTAAAAGGTAAGAAAAAATGAAAACAAGTAGAAAACCATGAAAACCAATAATAATACGATGTCACAAACAAAGTCGTACGGCCATACACTATACATAAACAAAGCTACAAATCAAGTGCAAACAAAGTGCAAAGAATCAAAATCAAAAGACTCTTAATAGAAACCGTGACTCAATCCCCATGGTGTCGAGTGCTTCTAAAGGAAAGCTCAACCCGAGCCTTCTTTGGAATTTCATGGCAGTACCTTTTCCATGCAATCCCCTACATCATACTGCCATAAAAATACAACTGTCAATGCATAATTAAACTTCACAATATA
This sequence comes from Pinus taeda, assembly GCA_000404065.3. Classification (NCBI taxonomy): domain Eukaryota; kingdom Viridiplantae; phylum Streptophyta; class Pinopsida; order Pinales; family Pinaceae; genus Pinus; species Pinus taeda. The sequence goes on from APFE030861152.1 coordinate 22,395, forward strand.
CCTATCATCTTATCTTGTTATGCCAAGCACATTTCCATGTAACTAAACACGTACAACTTTCAAGGAACTCCAATTCCTTGATGAGTCCAGCCATAACAGGGAACCATTCGTTATATCTGTCAAAAATAGGTTCATAAATATAGTATATATCTACATAATGTGACGCAATGTCAAGGTTAAGAAGACATCATGTATGAAAATCACTCATTCATTTTGAATTAGGTTTTCCAAACACATCCAAAGGAATTCTTACCAAATTCCTTTCTTTTACCTTTTCACTTTGTTGTAATCGATTCTTACTATGTATTGTCACATCACCCAACTACTAGTTGTATAAACACATCAACTGTTACCTTGTCAAGCTAGTACCAAAACTGTTTCCCTGTAGTTGCTCACACACGTCAATCTCATGTTCCAAAGATCAATACATCCATATATTAGTTTGAAATCAACCTTTACCAAGTCTAATAAGCATGTCATACTTAGAAGTCAAATCACATTCATCAGTTGTAATACACAATGCTACAACCATCATGTACTTACACTCAAGTACATATCAGGTGTCTCAACACATATGTATTAGTACAATCATCTTAAAACAAGATCATTTCGCCAAGAAGTATTATGGACACATAATCATATCATCCAAGTAATAAAACATTCAAACAATAGCTATGACGACATAATAGACACCAAACACACAAGCTCCAAATAAATGACATAGTCAAACATTCAAACACCAAATAGATGACATAATAAAACTCATACCTTAATGTATCTCAGGGGAGGCTATCTTGTTTGCACAATCAATCTAAATTAGCATCATATAAATTTCCAACATATCAACTCAACTTAAGTAGGTTCATGATATCCATAAAAATATATATCTAACATGTTCACATCATAAGCTCATAAACAATTGTCCTTCATGCATAACAATCACATAGGCACAACCAATCTAGATTAGTACAACACACTATCACAAATAAGTCGACTCATACTTGAATACCGTAACCATAATCATTTGCATAGACCAATCCAGGTTAGCATGATACATGTAACACTAAAATCATCAATGCAATGAACATAGCCATCATGCATATGACCATAATGCATACAACAACATGTTACTATCATTCATGACTATATGACACATGCATATGACTACAATAATCAACTAGAATCGACCACACATGTAACCAGAAAAACAATAAAATGACAAGTATATGAGTAACCCTAATGCTTATAATAAACATTAACCAACATACTTGCAAGCCCACCATACAAATGTGTATGATGGTCTACACTTACCCCGAAGTCCATTGTTACAACTTCACTTTAATTGTTTGCATCTCCTACTCTATCTCATTCCGTACATTAGCATCATAACATACCAATAGCATCATGATGACCTAAAATGCATATAATCACCTCAAAATGCATGTTTGTCCTACTATACATGCATAACTATGACCATGATAATGCATGCATAATAACATATAGACACTGACATGCATAATAAAAGCATATACAACACACATGTATTCATGACTAAAGATTCCCAGCGACAACATCATCAACCTTCACATTGCGACATCACTATAACCATGATCAACACCATAAAAATGCAACAAGCTCATGGAATACAAGCATAAGGAATACATACAATCGATATGAATAGATGAACAACACACCATGCATCCAGTTCGAGGGGTGAACCATGCTCTGATACCACTATGTAACACCCTCATCCCACATCTACCCAAGTAACCAACCAGCTAGGGTAATTATGTGAAGAGAGGCCACTATAATGGGATTAAAACTCTTAGGTGACCTTAATAAAGTATAATCAATGGAAACACACCACACATACCTTCCACATCGGCAACATAACTCTCAGGAGCTATCCCAACCACTCAAGTAACTAACCCCTGAAAAAAATTTAAGTTTTAGACCATTAAACCTTGGGACGCTCCCTTGATATGGACATGCATGCATCCAGGAGGCTCCAGACGCTCCCAGAGCATGGGTATGTATGCATCTGGGGACTTTTCTCCTGAGACCTGTGCCTAGGAATCCAAGAGTGGTGCCACTTTTTTAGTGACAAATCCTAGTTCACTTCTCAGAACTCAATGACAAGTTCAGAAATGAATTTACAAAATAGACAATGACACATTTACAAAAACATTGATAAGGTCTAGACTGGAACCCTACTATCCATGACGGGAATTTTTTCAAACATGTCAAAAATATGTAATCTACAGGTTTGGGTAAGAACAAAACTGAGCATAGGGGTCTCATACTTATCTAAGACACGTTAAGAAGAATTGGTGTCTCAACATATTAGATGCAATTTCATCTATTAGGCCATAGATAGATTGTTCATTCATTTACAAATCACAACATGAGGAGATCCATACATCATCACTGTTATAAAACATGCTTATAACCAACATAATAAAAATAAAAATATCAAGGATACATCAACCATAAAATCCACATATAAAGCAATACATTTACACATAAAATATCAAGGAACGAACCTCTTATTAATGAATGCAAAGGCCAACTCGGGATGGGACTACCACGTTCCACCTGACCATAGATTGGCTGAGCTAGATATCTCTGCAACCAATAACTCCCATGCCACATTCCAAGCATGAATGTGGGACTCAAACCAAAAGAACCAACCAACACACCCTGAGCCTACACCACCTCAACCTCATTAATAGAAACCACGATTTACTACAATGCACACCGGATCACTAGGCCAATAAAATAAACCTATAATGAAAAGATTTACCATGATCTCCACCAAATCACTAGGCCAAAACAAGCATGGATGCCACCATATTTCTCCACCTACACTGTCACAGCTGGATGAACCCATGCCATAACAAAAAAGAACCACATGCAATACCATGCATTCCAGCACTAGAAAGGAAATCACACAAGTAAATCGATACTTGCATAGAATCCTCTTATAGTTCCCTAATCCTGCTCTTCCTTGCTTAAGCTTTGGTTTTTTCCTTCTTACTCCAAATCCCAAGCAGGCCACACTCCTCCAACAGTGCTCCAAGAAACTCTATGTGTCCAAGAGTATGAGAGGGAGAGAGGATATAACTAAGGTCCATGACATAGAAAATTTTAGGGGCGAATGTTCGCCCTTTGGCGAAATTAAGGGGTTTTAAATTTTTAGTGGGCGAATATTTTGTATCATAGTACATTTTTACAAATCACCTCAAATAGCCCACCTTTTATTAAGGGAGAGGGTAAAAAAGGTAAATTTAGCCCTTGAAATTAGGAGTTAGAAACTTCCATTCGCCCATTTTCAAGAATAGGTTTTATTTAAGTGAATCCATTCGCCCATTTTCAAGAATAGGTTTTATTTAAGTGAATCCTATGGGCCAAATACCATATTTATAAAAGAGGTATGGTGAATTAATAAAAATATAAATAAATGAAAAGTATGGTAAAAAAATAAAACATTTTTTATATTTACTCCATAAGTCAAGGGTGTAAACAAATAAAAATATAATTAAAGTGGAGATATGGTAAATAAATAAAATGTCCTTTTATACTTACTCAAAAGGTATGGTAAATCAATAAAAATGTAAATAAACTAGACGTATGTAAATAAATAAAACCTCTTTTTATATTTAGTCCATAACCCTCGTTCTATTTATGAAGGCTCAAGAAAGAGGTTTTATTTAAGTGAATCCTATGGGCCAAATACCATATTTGTAAAGGAGGTATGGTAAATTAATAAAAATATAAATAAACGAGAGGTATGGTAAACAAATAAAACATTTTTTTTATATTTTCTCCATAAGTCACCTTATATTTACGAACACTCAAAAAATGTGGTATATTTAGGTGAAACCTATGGGCAAAATACTATGGGACAAATACCATGGACTAGATTGTTATTAATACCATGCAAAAAAACATTATTAACCCTAATATTAGTATTAATAAAAATAAAATGGCACATGGTATTGACCCATGGTATTCACCAAAATGGCACATGGTATTGACCCATGGTATTCACTTGGAATGTAGCCTATTTAAATGGGGGAATTAAAACAGAATAGATCCATCTTTACTC
>APFE030861152.1:46812-60094 GCA_000404065.3 Pinus taeda
AGGTGCTATTTAATCGTTTTCCTTGTTTGTGTTTGCAGGTTTGCGACAAAGGAATTTACTTGGATCAAAGGAGCAAAGGCATCTCCAAACTTGCGTTGGACATGAGGTAGGCCTTAAAACACATTTGTTTTCCATTATTTATAAAGCGCATTTAGAGAAATATAGTGTCTGGTTGGTTTTTTTGTCATTAGGTCTTCATTAGATTCTAGGAAGGTCTATCTTGTCTTCAAGATCAACTCATTCTGTGTGACAGTCCTTGTATTTACATCCGTCATTACTTGGTCTGTAAAGATAAAACAAAGACTTCTCTGTAAAGCAGTTTTAAATATGTTCATTTGTCATAGGTAGAGCCTCTGCTGCCAGCAGGCGTTTATAGCCTCGACAAGGTTACCTGTTACCCAACAATGATCCTGTATCCTACTTAAAGAAACTTACAACTCTCAAAGAAGAATCCACATCCACACTTATTGCTTTGATTTTCTTTTTACTCTTAAAGAACAATGTCTTGGTTTGATAGCCAATTTATGACAGTCATTCACTCGATTTATAACTTTTCTGAACAAACTGGCTCATGATGAGACCCCTTGCCTCTTGATTCTAACAATCTTGAGTCATTTCCCTGTTGTGGTATGCAGTATTTGGCAAAGTTAGCAAGTTATAATGTCTGTGATTATGATAAGCCGGCTCGTGATGAGACCTCTCATTCTTCAAGATGAAGTGTATCCTTTGATTGTTCCTCTGAAGGTTGTGATTTCCTTAGCAGGGAGGAAGTCATTGTTTCCTTTAGATAGCTCTGGATGATAATGGTAGAGTTTTTGGAAGTAGATGTTCTACAAAGAATCTTTATTTTGTTATTGATACCATTTATTGCACTGATATAAAACAATTTCTTCACTAAAGGTTGTTTTCATCAAACTTTATGAAGTTGAAACTAGTGTCATATCTAGGTTAGAGTCTTTAACTGTATCTTTCAATAATAAAGATCAATTTACCAAAATATTTTCCATTTATACAAGCGAAAAGTCAAAATATGAAAGAGAGTTGGTGCCTTTTCGTAAATGCCTAATATAACCATTCACAACTGGTTTTACTATGAAAAGAAAAACTATTACTCTACAAAAATAGAAGAATAATCTTCTATGGAAAATATTTCTTAAGAATTTGTCCGTTGACAGGCAAAGAGTCTATTTTACCTGCTAAATCCTGTAACACAAATGTTGATGGACCTATGACTTCTACAATTTGATAAGGACTAAGCCACATTCTTTGAAATTTTGTACGTTTCCCCTTTTCTTCATGTGCCTTGTCCCATTTTAAAACTAAGTCTCCCATCTGAAAATCTTTTCTGGTCATTATGTTTGAATCAAAAGAGGATTTTATTAGTGCTTGATGATGAGCATGCATTTTCTTAGCATGTTCTCGTTGTTCTTCTAATTTGATTATTTCCATTTGTCGTAGGTGTAATGAGAAAGTTGGTACTTTCTCAATGTATTGAACTAGAGACAAAGAGGGAATTGCTAAATGAGTTGGAAGAACCACTTCTTTCCCATAAACTAAATTAAAGCGAGAAGTGCCGATGGAAGCTTTTCTTTGTTATTCGGTCTGCCCACAAAGCATATATTAAAGATTTATGCCAATTTTTATGATTTTTGTCTACTGTTCTTTTGATAATCCTGATTAGGTTTTTATTTGTAGACTCGGCTAACCCATTGCCCTGTGGGTAATAATTGGACGAATATTTAATTTTGAATCTTCTTTTAAGTGCAAATTCAGTCATTGCATTTCCAGAAAAGTATGATGCATTATCAAACATTAAAGCGGAAGGCAATCCAAACCTGGTGATTATAAATTGATCTATGAAATCAATGATATTTTCAGCATTATCCATCTTCAGTGAAACTGCTCCTACCCAATTAGTAAAATAATCTGTTGCTGTAAGGATATATCTATGCTGCTTAGAAGAGTGAGGAACGATCTCACCTATTATGTCAAATCCCCACTGAATGAAAGGTTTCTCGATGTTAACTGGTTGTAGTGGTCAGGATGGCTTCTTTTGTCTCCCAGCAGTAGTTTGGAAGACTTGACATTTCCTCAAGTAACTGTGTGGGTCTTTGAATAATGTGGGCCAGTAATACCCTACGCACAAGATTTTATGTGCAGCAGTATCTCCAGCATAGTGTCTGCCTACTGGCCCATCGTGGAGTTCCTGTAAAACTTTTTCAGCTTTAGATTTCTCAAGACATCTAAGGAGAACAGAATCATAATTTATTCTAAAAAGAATATCATTTATGAGCTGATATTGTTTGGCTTTCAACCTTAGAGCTCTTTTCTTAGTATGATCGAGGTGTGAAGGAGCATACCCGTTCTTAAGATAATAAATGATATCAGTGTATAATGAATCTGCATCGTTTAGGCTTACCTTGCACATTTGTACCTCTACAGATGGAATTTCAGCAATTTGTAATGCTCCAGCCAGCATTTTGCAAAAGCCTTGACCTCTTATAATGTTTGCTGGTTTAATTTCTATGACATATTCTTGTAAGGCAGTAACCCAATTGGCCCTTTTCTCACCCACATCCTTTTGTACTAGAAGATTCCTTACCAATGGAAATGGTACTATAATTTTAGTATGGGTTTTGAGTAGAAAATGTCTAAAGTATTTCGTTGCTTTGAAAACAGCATAAGCCTGTTTCTCCACATCTGAATAATTTAATTCAGTACCCTGTAAATTTGAACTGAAAAAAGTAATTGGTGCTTCCGCCTTTTCTTGATTCGTTTCAGTGAGTATCGCAGCATATGACCTATCTAAGGAAAATGTATATAAAATAAAAGGCTCTGAAAAATTGGGAGTTGCTAAAGATGGAGCATTAATAATAGCTTGTTTGATTAGGTTAAATGCTTCATGTTCATCTTGGCCCCATTTAAAATTTGAGTTCTTTTTTATCATAACTTGTAAAGGAGACACAATTCGTGAAAAATCTAGAACAAATCTCTTTACAAAGTTGATCTGACCAGGAAAGATTGCATGGCTTTTTTGTTATGAGGTAGGGATATTTCAGAAATCTCTTTGATTCTGTCGGAATCGATGTGAATTCTAGATTTTGACACTGTGAATCTTAGAAGTTTTCCTTCACTTAATGCAAAAAAAGATTCCTTTGGGTTAAGTGAAATTCCATACCTTAAACATCGTTGGAAGATTTGTTTCAAGTCTTTGAGATGGTCGTTTCGTTTCTTGGAATACACGATTATATCATCCAAATAAATTACTACAGATTTATTGACTAAACCTTTAAATGCGATGTCCATGGCTCTCTGAAATGTGGCACCAACATTAATCAAACCAAATGGCATCTTTTGATATGCATATGTGCCCCATTTAGTTCTGAATGTGGTTTTCAATTCATCATCAGGATGTACCAACACTTGATTGTATCCTGAAAATCCATCCAAGAATGACATTAATTCTGAGCCTGCCACTACCTGCAATATCTGCTCCATAGGTGGTAAGGGAAAATTGTCTTTTTGACAGGCCTTGTTAAGATTTCGAAAGTCAGTGAAAATTCTAATATCTTTGTTTTCCTTTCTAACAAGTAGCATATTGGAGACCCATTTAGAATGCCTGATGGGAAAGATTATCTTGGCTTTCAACAACTTATTGAGTTCAGTTTTTATCTGATTTTCTAAATTGGGATGGATCTTTCTCAATTTTTGTTGGATAGGTTTTTCATTATCAGCCATTGGAATAGTATGTTGGATGATGGAAGTGTCGTATGTTTTGGGCTCATCATAGTTCCAAGCAAAAACGTTTTTGTATTGTCTCAAAAGACGAATATATGCTAGTTTTTCTTCAGGGGCTACGCCAAGGCCTAGATTTATGTTTTGTGGTTTGGTATTGGTTCCTAGGTTTACTAATTCATAATTCAAAGTTGAACTTTGGAGCTTTGAATTGGTAGACCTTTTAAACCGATCTTTCAAATCGTACAGATCTTCTAACTTGACCACCGACTTAGGTATAGCATTGTTAGTGCTATCTTGTTGCAATTGTCAATCATGTTGGTCTTCGCCAATTATTTGATTGGAGTAGGATCCTTCAGATGTAAGGAAATTTACGATATCAGGATCGTCGTTAAATATTCTCCAATTTGTGATGTTATCAGGAATAGTAGGTCTAAAGATTAATTCAATTGAGAATCTATTTGGATTAAAATCTTCCGAAGGAATGAGCTTAGAAGCTACGTTAGCTAAAAGGTCAGCGCTTGCATTCTGGAGTCTGGGAATTGATGAAATATTGAATGCTATAAAAGGCTCAGTCAGATCTTGAACTAAAGATTGATAGTGTTTTAAATGACTTGATAAGCAATGTATAGTATTCTATACCTGTTTAACTACAATTTCAGAGTCTCCGAAGACTTGGAGGTACTTGATGTCTAACCCGATTGCTTTGTACAACCCTTGGACTAAAGCCTCATATTCTGCTGTATTGTTGGTACAATCAAATTCGATTCTGCATGTTAACATGATTTTATCTCCTTCTAGACTAATTAGCACACATCCTACTCCTGCTCCTTAGTTAAATCTAGAACCATCAAAAAATAATTTCCAAAACAAAGATTTATTTACAGGTCTATCTAAAAAATTGATACATTTTGAACTATCCGTTTGAGAAAAATTTTTGACTTGGGACAAAATAGAATGTTCTAAATAAGGTGACATATGGGCATTAAAATTGCCGAGAAAAGAATCCACTGAGTAATTGCCAATTATGCTACTGGTTCATTTCCCCCCTCTAATTCTGTTACTATGTACTTCTGATGTAATTCTCGTTCAACTTTTATTTGATTTGGCTTACCATTGTAACGAAGCCACATGTGCGACCAGTCAGTTGCGAAGTATCCATGCAGTTTTTCTGACCAATCCCTGCTAAGAATTAAGCCATAAAATTCAGGGATATTGGCAACTAAAATGTCAATAACTTGACATACCTTTGGGTTGGATGACAACCTTATGGTTACTTGATTTAGTTCGCCAATGACTTCGAATTGAAATCGATCTAGATAAACTATGCAGACAATGGATTTTTGTGGTTGAACGTTTAATTTGGTGCATATGGACTTTGGTAAAATATTCGATGAAGCACCAGAATCCACTAAATAATTATGTACATTTTTGTTAAAAATTTCATAAGTAAGGAGAAATGGGGGAGTATGAGATCTTGATCTTCCTCCAATTAAAGCGATGTAATTTGGATCAATCTTGTTAGTCGCATTAGTTGGAGGTCTTCCCATGGTTTGGGAAGCTTGAGAAATTACAGCGGCAGGCAAAGGTGCAACTAGCACAACATGTAATTCTTTCAACATTATCTTTTGTTGATGCTTTAACTTGCTCAATTCATAAAGAGTGATGTTCGCCCTAGTATTTTTCATGTCTTCTATAATATTGTACTCCATTTCATCTGAAACTATCAGTGTTTTAGATGGAGTTGATGAATCTGTTTCGACTGGGCTATTTTGAGTCGCTTTAGATGTCGTTTTCTTTGTTGCGACTTTATCCTTTGTTGTAGAGCTTGCGCTCTTTGGTTTTGGGGTAGTTTGGGGAGGATCAAGCTAATTTCTACTTCGTGTGTTAACTGAGAATACTTCTTGATCTTCTTCTTGTGGGAGGATGAAATCCCACATTCCTTGTAATTCTACAACTTCTTCATCATCAGTTTGCCCTTCAGTGGCAATTTCCTCTTCCTCTTCCTTGGATTCAGCACTTGTAATAGCATTGGGTGGCCTTGAATCCGTTGACGGGCCTCTTTTAAAAGCTCTGAAGGGCCTTTTTGAAGAAGTTTCTGCTACTTGCCTTTTTATGTCGACCATTTCATTAGACATGGTCTTTAGAACTTTTTGCAATCCCTCCAAATCGAATGGATCTTTTGCTTGTTTCTTCTTGGATTCTTCTTTGAAGGTGACCTTCTTAGATTTCTGTTCCTCTATCACGGATTTCTTCTCTAGGGCTATTATACGTTTCTCTATTGCTATGGCTTCTTTCATGTTTTTGGCTAGGGTTGTTTTATTAGCCCTGTCTGTGAAGATTGCTATGTTTGATGGTAAAGCAGTGATATACCATTCACATCGTACTTCTTCGCTGGGCTGGGAAGCAGTAGGAATTTTGTTTAGAATTTTATTGAAACGTAGATTGAAGTCTTTGATAGGCTCTCTAGATTCGGCCCTAAGGTTGGATAGGTTGTTGATTAACGTTGCCATAGACCTGTCGTCACCAAACATGGTTAGGAATTGGTCTTGGAAGATGTCCCAACTAGTAATAGATCCAAAGTGTAATGACAAATACCACGATCCAGCTGTTCCTTGCAGAGTATAAGGAAACAATCAAACAAGAACATCTTCATTAGTAACCCCATTGAGATTAATGGATAGCATAAAGTTGTTTATGTGCTCTTCTGCTAGCATGTCTGCCTCGGGATTGAACTTAGGCAGCCATTTCTTGGGATGGGCCAGTATTTGACTCAAGGTTGCAAGCATTAAGACTGCCCCAGGGTTATTCCATGGAGATTGGGCCATTGCTGAACTACTAATAGGGGGAAGTGCAGAAGATGATCCCTGTGGTTGGGAAGATGAGGATATTGCGATCGCAAATGATTAAGGAGGAGTTGTAGGGGTTCCAGTGGGTGGATTGATAATGGTCTGAAGTGGAGGAGTGGATGGTTGACTTCGCGGTGAAGAGGTTGAGATGGATGATGTTGATGAAAGAGTCTTGCTGTCGGACACTTTAGGTGATTTTCTTGCTCTTTTCCTTTTGGGAAGAGGTAATTCAGTTGGTTGAATGCCAAACTTTTCACTCTTTAATCTGGTGAGGGGATGAGCAGGGTTATACTGCGAAGTCACGCTGCCTTGAGATCTATCAGATCTTTGAGGAGAAATGGAAAATCACTGAAGTTTGTGAATCAGAGATTCCACTTCAGGAGGTTTAATAATAGATTGTTCTGAAATGTCGGGGTTTGTAGCAACGGTTGATGCTCCGGCGACTTCTAACTCTGGATTTAAGTGTAATGGAGAAGTTGGCGGAGATGGTAAGGGTGATTTACTCTGAGAATGGTATTTTGATTTAGATTTACTTGCCATTCATAGTTCAGGCCCTCCTTATAGCGCTAAATATGTTGAAGGCCCCGAAAATTGGGTCTACAACAAGGGGGATACCCACCCGGTCTGGACCTTGGTTGGCAGGTCCTTATCCGTTTGGTATAGTGGGTCTGACTGGGGATATGGGACCAGTTTCCCAATTCAGTGTGTGTGTGAGAGAAAGATGGGTATTTCTGTTCTAAATGGAATACTTCTATCCTTATTCTAATCTAATGCTATGATATTGTATTCTAATAAACAGAAAAACATCAAAATTTATGCTAACCCGGGGTGTGATCTTTCTTCTATGCGATCTAAAAAGATTTCAAACAATAATTGGTAATAAAGATCATTTAGCTATTATAAGAAAATAATTCAATAAAGATAAACTACTTCGTATAAAAAGTTAGACGAAACAGTTGTGAAAATATATTGCATAAATGAGCTATTCATACACTAAGCATAAATAAATAGTTATCACCATACAAAAGTTCCAAATGATAACTTAGGCATCCACGCTGTAATATATAAACAACTAGAAATTGAACATCACTTTAACACATAAGAAGAAATGGTTAAGAGATAAAAGTACCTTTTATAACTAGTCCTACTCATGAGCTTCAAGCGACAATTGATTTATCTCTCCTTGATTTAACATCGACTAAGAGTACAGAAGTGCAACATCAGTAGCAGATATCAAATGCAAATACCAATAAGCCCTGTTCCATTCATTCATCAAAACCTCCTCGGAGGGTGCAAAAGTGCATGTTCTGAGGACAAATTTTTGATAAATTTCTGGACCCTTCTCTAAATGCATGAGAAGGGTTTAAATACTAATAACTAAATAAATTATTTACAGAAATTCAGGATTCAGTTTAAATGACCATCCTTTTTCTAAGCAAAACTATTTCTAAAATTAAATCTAATATCTAACTATTTCTATATTTGCTCCTTAACATCGCAAGCATTCAATATTTTCCTGAGTAGAGTCAGCTGACTGTCTTCCACCTTTGGTTGAGTTAAGAAAACATAATCGGCAAGAGTTGGCACTATCTTCTCAACAAAATCCATGATATACTTGAGAGTCGTCCAATGACTATGTGGCTTTTCCATGTATGCCTAGTAATAATCCCATTTCAACTTGGTTAACCCTTGGACTGCTTCTGCTTTTTCTTTAGCTTTTTGTTTCTAGTTTGTTTCTATCATTACTTTCTTGCAATTTTCGGGGCTTGCATGTAATTGCATATCGGAAACTGCCTCTGTTCCTTGATCCGGGCTTCCCTGATGCATTTTTCGCCTTTTGCACCTTTTTCTCTTATCGGGTATAAAGCTAAAAATTCGTAAAAATAATGATTCCGTGAGCTCTTGACCCTAAGCATTAAACTTTCTGTTTCTGGTATCAGCATCGTTCAGTACCCATTCAACCATGACTGTATATGAGAGATCTGTGATGGATGCCTCAAAAGAGTTCTGCGGCTCTTTCTCTTCCTTAAGTAGATTAGGTGTGCCTTTCCAAATGGACATTGGAGTACTGCCTTTCCTCCTCATAGTTTCCTACATACTGTCTTGTATAATGCTTTATCCTTCATTCCTGCAGTTTACAAATGAGGTGGAAGTAATGATAAAAATAATGACAAGAAAACTTTAAATGCCAAAGATATGCAAAGACACGCCACGTTACGTGAACTAGTTCTTCGAAAAACACAACACCGTGCTTCATTAACAACTGGCAACAACTCATTAATTCACATTAAAGTGCATGACCAGTTCTTGGCCTAAAAAAAAGTTTTCTCGAATAATGAGACAGAACCAACTGCGATGGAGAGGTCTTCTGATTTTCTTTGCGATATCGTAGATCGCTGCATCGCATTATCGTAATCTCAGTATGTTGTTTTATCGCAAGGTTGCTTGGTCACAATATCGCAATATCGCAAGATCGCAGATCGCTAAATCATTATAATCATTATGTGTAATTTATGTGATTTTTGGGATGTGCGATGTGCGATATCGCATATCGGCGATTTTAAGGTTTTTCAACGTGAATGCTCATTAATGCATGCGATACGATGGAGTTTCGCGTTGCAATCTCATGTTTTTTTTTTATGATTTTGGCTCATTAGAAGGTACCCTATCATTCTTTGTGTGATGCGATATCTCTTAAGGAGTGAATTTACTTTCTTCATCATGAAACTTAAGCTTTTTAGATTCTTCAAAGGTATTTTCCTAAGTCCATGATGTTGTAAGTTTCATCTGAAAGGAAATATAAACACTCATTGATTTTTTTTAATTTTTTACTAAGGGTCCCCACTTATTTAGTATTAGCAATAACACTTCATAAGGAGGGAGGTTGTTGGTGGCCACAATAGAGCCTAACTGTCACAGATAAATGGCTATATATAGTAGTTCTCGGCCTCATTTGTAGGATATCAATTCGATGAATAAAGTCTCCAATATCAAGTGTGCAAATCATCTTAGAAAGAGCCTTAAAGCCAGTGAAGAAAGAAGGAATAATAGCGAAGGAGAGTATCATCATTGTGGAATGTTTTTGGGCTAGTCTATCCTCACATGAGCGATAATTGTAGGTCTGAAGTAGGCAAAGGAAGATCAAAGATTGCAGTCAAATAAATGTGATCTTGTTTGGGTGAATAACTTCATTAAAGGAAGCTAAGTAAGAGAGAAAATATTCTCCCTGAAGAATGCAAGAAGAAAAATTGAACTAAGGATTCTATTATGAAGTAAAGGTATTGCATACCTACAAGAAGAGGCTAAAATTGTGGAGGAAGTCGAGAAGAGGAAGAGGAAGAGAAGAGTTAATCTAAGGGTGAAGAGGAGGCTTGTGACTTGGTATTGGAAGGGATCTAGTGTGAAGAGTTCTTTTCATGGTCTTGGTATTCATCAATTGAAGGTTCTACACGAAGAATTTGTTTAGGTTTTACTCTCAAAGAGTGAGAGGTTTTGGCCATGGTTCATAAGCCATAAAATGTATCTCTTGTCTCTTTATTTTTCATCAATTGGTAATGGTATTGATGGAAGGAACACAATAATAACTCAAGAAGAGAAAATTATAATCAAAAACTAAAAATACTATCACAAGAAATTATCATAAGTAGGGAAATCACCAATCTATTGATGCCCTAAATTTCTCAACGTGATATCAGAGCTAAGGTGAAAAAATTGAGGAGTGGCATCTAATCAAAGAGAAACACAATGATCAAGTTTCTAGGAAGTGATCAAAATGAATCAAATAATACCAAAGCGAAATTTCAAGATCTACATCATACCAAAACCCTAGATCAAAGAATTCTACTTGAGCAAAAGTCTTGGAATTATCATCAAGGAGGAAGCAAAAAGAAAAACCAAACCCTAGAAGCATTTCCAAGATCATCACCCAACCATCATCTAAAGAATGCTAGATTGGAGAAAATTATCATCATCCTCAAAAAAAAATTCTGAAGTAAGCTCTCTCTCATTAAAGCAAACCTTTTGAAGAACTCCATCAAAGTGATCTCTTTGTCAAAGATATCAAGGAGTGCTCTTTTAGAAAGAATCTATCAAGAATTAGTATTATACTATCTATATCACTATAAAGTTAAAGGAGGAAGAAAGTGGAGAAAGCAACATCTACTCAATTAAGTATATGACTTCATCCAAATATATCAAAATATCTTTTTGTAAGGAAAACAACAAATTAGTTGGGGCTTCAAATTTCCTTGCATTGAAGAAAAAGACAAATCTAAATCTTATTGAGAATTAAGTCATGGAACACATCAAGGGGTCAATAACCCAACCTACTAAGGAAGGTTTTCAATCACTTGCTAGATACATGAAAGGGGAAGTGAGGGCCTAGAGGATTCTCATAAAATCCATCAAAGACTCCCTGATACGATATACATCATAATTAAACACTTCAAGAGATATATATGATGAATTGGTAGAGCTATTTTCTGTAACTACTGCAAGAGAAGTTATCTATCTAGGAAATAACTCTACGAATTGAATATTTCAAAGCAAGCAAGAATAGCCTCATATTTCATGAGGATTTTAGAAAGAAGAGATTAACTTCAAGCCTTGTGTGAAATAATGTCTAACAGAAAAATTACCACTATAGTATTAAGTGCACCACCAGAGGAATGGGGAAACTTCACTTCAAGTATTAATGGGAAGAAATAAGCCACTCCTTTCTAGGATCTATGGTGATTTTGAAAGATTGAAGAAACTAGGCTGAAGGCAAAAATTGATGTAGGATCAAATGAGAAAAATCGAATGTATTCTTCTGTGACAAAAAGAAAAGGAAATTTTGGTAAATATGGTCATTAGAAGAAAAACAAAAACATGGCTAAGGTTCATTTCTTCAGATGTCAATAATATGGGCACTATAAAAGAGATTGTCCTAAACTTAAAAATTATAATAACAAGATAAATAAGGAAGAATCCCATATTACTAAAGAAATGGAAGAACTTGAGACAAAGAACCCTAGGAAGGAGGAAGTGAGAGATCTCTACTATGACTAAGATAAATATCCTTCACTAAAAGTACTATTAAATCATGTAAATTATAACTATCTATATAAGAATCATTGTGAATAAGATAGGAGGCATCATATTAGAAAATGGCATCATGGTAGAAGCATTAGAAGTAAGTGCTTGTTACATAGGTAACATGAAAGATGTATTGAATCAAACCTATAAAAGACAACTATGTGGGATATAGCTCTTGGAAACCTCATTGAAATCTCAAGTGATACTTATGGAAAAAAATAAGTCATCTAGGACAATGCTCATCATACATCAGTGAAAAGGTAACATCTAGAGGATAGGATATGCAAGATCCTGAAGGTTATCTGATGGAATCTTCATTACAAGGTTCACGGATCATGGGGGGAAGAAAGTGTTTCATCAAGAATTATAAACTTGTGGAATTCATGTGATCATGGTATGATGACATAACAAAGAAGAAAATCAAGGGAATTAAGCTCCTTAATTCAAAGGAAGTTGTTGCAGGAAGTCTAGATGACCCAAAGGTGAGGTATGTTGATCCAGCTGGATATTGGTGGCCACCTACCAAGTCCATCTGGACCCCCATCATTGTTTCTCTCAGCATTTTCAGTTTCCTTAATT
Organism: Pinus taeda; assembly: GCA_000404065.3. Lineage (NCBI taxonomy): Eukaryota > Viridiplantae > Streptophyta > Pinopsida > Pinales > Pinaceae > Pinus > Pinus taeda. Next base: position 59,052 of record APFE030861152.1, read on the forward strand.
GTAGCACAACTTACTATTTTGAGCAGTTTTTCGGGTCCTGAACTTCCGGAGCCGTTTTGAGGCCCTAAACGAAGTTTTTTGGGGAATCCAGGGGCAACATGGGTCCATGGAATGAACTAATGTTTCTCGTTCCAACAATGATAGTGCTTGGATAGATCTTTCTAACGAGCTATCATGTGCGTCAAACGGAGATCGTATGCCAAAGTTACGACCCCTTGAAATTGATGTACCAATTTACCCAAAATGGGGCCCACAATTTGGCGTTTCATCTTCTGGGGTTAGGTTTTGGAATGTAAAGGGTTTTCCAATGTTTCTCAACAATAAATAGGCCTTTGAGCCTCATTGTAACACAGTTTGGAACAGTTCAGAGGCATGTAGCCGCACATCTCTTTTGAGAGATAAGCTACCATCGCCCTAGCTGGTTTATTTCCAATTTTGGTTGTAAGCATATTTCGGTATTTTCCATTAATGAAATGAAGTATTATTTCCGCTGCATCTCTTTATTTATGGTTATCTCATCTCTGTACTTATGGTTATCTCTGTAACCTATTGTGTTGCTGTTTAAATCCGGATCAGTGGTATCAGAGCGGTCTGCTTTTTCTCTGTTTTTCTTTGCATGTCCCCAATGAGGTCGGGATATAAGGAGTTAGGGCTTGAACTGGTCGAACCTTTGCAAGACCAGCCTCGCAAATCCCGACAGCCTCCCATGGTGGATGAGAAGAAAGACAAGGGGGCAGGAGATCCTATCAAAATCTTGCTCGAAGAAGCCTTCGAGCGATAACGGAACGCGATGATGGACAGCTTTGCGAAGATTCTTCAGCGGCTACCCAGAGGCGACGCATTGGCTTCCAACAGCTACTCTGGAAATGCCACACCGTTTAAGGTACAAGTGAATTTTGAAATCCCCATCTTCGAGGGTAAGATAGACGTAGATGCGGTAGATAAATGGTTAAATCTGCTAGAAGGGTATTTTTCTGTTCATGAATTTTCAAGTCAGGAAAAGATTGTTTTCGCTCTTCTCAAAGTAGCCCCCCACGTCAAGG
>APFE030861152.1:61687-93419 GCA_000404065.3 Pinus taeda
AGGAAATTCATCTATATGGTTCACTCCCAAAGTAAGGGGAAGATCGTTGCTACATCCATGACCCCCGCAAAGGGTTCCTCCACATAGCAGCAGCAGCAGAGGGATACAGTCATGACAGAACACAAGAACAACTTCTCCTCACCCACAGGGGTACCACATAAGTTTCAGTTGGGCGACAAAATCTGGTTGCAACGACAGAAAGAATGCCTTACCAGAACCCATCAGAAGCTCTGACCACTCTGACAAGGTCCTTACAACAGTACCAAGGCTATGGGAAACAATGCTTTGAAGCACAACATTCCTCCATTCCTCCACTTGCACCGAGTGTTCAATGTGGACCGCTGTCGACCATGCTTCCCACCATTTCTGGTCACATCAGAGATTGTAGAACAGCTCACCAATGACCTAGCGCAGCAGAAGCTTCCTCATCTCAGGGAGGAACTCAACGCAATGGGGACAATTGCTTCCTAAGGGGGGAGGAATGATCCAGGTGGATGTTGGTGGCCACCCACCTATCCCATTTGGACCCCCGCAATTATCTCTTTCAGCATTTTCAGTTTCCTTAATTGTAGTAGAACTTACTATTTTTAGCAGTTTTTCGGGTCCTGAACTTCCGGACCCGTTTTGAGGCCCTAAATGACGTTTTTTGGGAACTCTGGGGGCAACATGGGTACATGGACCGATCTTTCCTTCCCAAAGTGGTAGTTCTCGGATAGGTCTTTCTAACGATCTATCATACGCGTCAAACGGAGATCGTATGCCAAAGTTACGACCCCGGGAAATTAATGTACCAATTTACCCAAAACGGGGCCCACAATTTGGCGTTTCATCTTCTGGGGTTAGGTTTTTGAATGTGAAGGGTTTTCCATTGTTTCTCAACAATAAATAGGCCTTCAAGCCTCATTGTAACACAATTCGAAATAGTTCAGAGGCATGTAGCCTCACATCTCTTCTCAGAGATAAGCTACCATCGCCCTAGCTGGTTTATTTCCAATTCTGGTTGTAAGCATATTTCAGTATTTTCCATTAATGAAATGAAGTATTATTTACGCTGCATCTCTTTATTTATGGTTATCGCATCTCTGTACTTATGGTTATCTCTGTAACCTATTGCGTTCCTGTTTAAATCCAGATCATATGTATGCTTACAGTTGATATTATGGAAGTCATGTGATATGGTTATAGATATCATGAACTATTTCTCTATCTTAAGAGCATGGTCAAAAGAAAGGATCTCCTCCCTCAAAAAGGATGTAGGAATGCATGGGTCACATATTCACTAGATGAAATCAACATAATATGACCTCATATGAAAAATGAGGTGGTTGACTACAATTGAGAAACTCTGATTGGAAGATCGTGGGAATGAAATGTGTAAAGAAAGGAAGGAAAGTATGAGCGAATATGAAATAATGGTAAAGGAAATAAACATTTGAAACACCAAGAATATTTGACTCTAATGCCTCCCAGAAAGATATGAAGACTCTAATGGAAGTTTGGAAAAGATGCAGACCCTCGAAAATATATATATCCGTCAGAGGTGTGTCAACATATATGTAGGATGTTGATGCCTACAGGAAGATGTGATGATGAAATACCATCACAAAGGTAATTTTGATTTAAGTGTTCATATCTTATTCTTGAACAATATCTAGATGGGCTTATGCAGGACTACCAAGGGAAGAATTGTGGATGTAGAATGATGTAATATCGTTCTCAAGAAGACAAGTATGAAGAAGGAAACATGAAATGAAGTAAGGCCATATGTAGATTGATGCATCACTTTCCGATGAAAAGAATAATGACATGACCGACTCATGGATGAAATTTATGGATGGTATGTGCCCTATGAATAAGTCCCAAAATATGAAAACTCCATAACGAAGAAGAAATTCATGAAATCAAAGGAAGGAGCTCTTCAAGTAGCTGGTTGTCTTTACATCTCCACTTGTTGTAGGTCCCTAACTAAGAGGGATATTCGAAGCAAGTTTCTTAATTGGAAGAAACTTGGAGATTCCTAAGCCAAGAGGTAGCTTAGGTACATTCCTTCCATAGGAATGAGAAACATTCCTTTAGTGAAATAGATATGTCCTCCTTAATTAAGAGGGAGAGATAGACACATCTTTCTTATCTTCACTTGGAAATACATAATGGAGGACTGGGTAAACATTCGGCCTCTGAGGCTCTTTGAGGATGAGATAGGGAATCCAAGATAAGGATAGTCACAGAGGATCGATATTTTTTGAGGACTAGGAATCCAAGGTAAGAATAGCCCTGATGGAACACACCCTGATAACCCGAGTGGCATATGTTCTAGGAGAAGTAATGATGAGGGTGCCTATAAATCATTGGTCTTTCTAGTATTGAGCTCAAATCTTGTGGAGAGATAGAGTTGTTATTCAAGGCATTTCTATGTTACAATGATAGTTGATATGATTCTATACAAATGGGTTACCAGTATGATTCTTCTTATGAGAAATTCTTTAGATTGAGAATGACCAGGTACCATTATGAATACCTTTCTAATTAAGAGGGAGTGTTGAAAAGTGTGACTAGGTTTAGCCTTCATAATGACATGTAATTATTATTTTATGTAAAATATGTAAGGAAGAAAAATAAAATTATGGATAATTCTTGCATCATGGGTTTCGTGAGCAAGATATTTTATTTTTAGTTAAGGCTCCCATTGTGAGATCTTAGGGATTATTTCATCTAGTTAGAAAAGTATAAAGAGTCTTTGTCATGTATTGAAGGCATGTTACTCATTGTAAAAGGTAAAATTTGTTTTGTAAGTCACCCTCCAAGACCTTGTCACTAGTCCCCACTCAATTCGTCCTACAATGAAAGGATTATTTGAGAAAGATGAAATCATCCTACCCTTGTGATAATGTCGGCCTAAATGTCATATGGAAATGACTATATACAACAGTGTTTGGCCTCATATGGAGGATATCAATTCAGTGAAGAAAGTGTGAAATATCAAGTGCGCAAATCATCTTAGAAAGATCCTTAAAGAGAGTGAAGAAAGAAGGAAGGATAGCGAATGAGAGTGTCACCATTGTGGACTATTTTTCAGCCAGTCTACCCTTACACATGTGATAATTGTAAGTTCAAAATTGGCCAAGGAAGATCGAATATTGCAGTGACATAAAGGTGATCTTGTTTGGGTGAATAAATTCACTGAAGGAAGCTGAGTAATAGAGAAAAGAGTCTCCCTCAAGGAGGATACTATTCAAGAGGCAAAAATGAACTACGGTTTCTGTTGTGAAGAAAAGGTATTGCAGACCTGCAAGAAGAGGTCGAAATTCTAAAGGAAGTGGACAAGAGGAAGAGGAAGAGAATCATTGATCTAAGGGTGGAGAGGAGAGTTGTGACTTGGTCTTGGAAGTTCTCTAGTGTCAAGGGTCTTTTTCATGGTCTTCATATCCACCAATTGAAGCTTCTATAAGAAGAATTTGTATGGTTTTCCCCTCAAAGAGTGAGAGGTTTTGGGCCTAGTTGACAACATATATATTGTGTATCTTTATTGTTGATGAATTGGTAATTGTCTTGATGAAAGGAACATAATAATAACTCAAGAAGAGAAGATTATAATCAAGAACTAAAAAGACTATCACAAGCAATTATCATAAGTAGATAAATCACCTATCTATTAATGCCCTAAATTTCTCAACACAATGCACACCAGATAAATAGGCGAACACAATAAAAATGTAATAATAGACTTTACCATGAGCTCTACCAGATCACCTCGTGAAAAAAAACATGGATGCCACCATATTTCTTCACCTACACTGTGAGGAATTTTCCTGTCTCCTAGTCTCTTAGGCTCTATTGCAATCCACACTGGAACACTAGGCCGTAAACCGAGACTCCACCCTCTAGGATTTACAATATATCCTATAGTTCACCGGCAAGGATTTCTAGCCCTAATCAAGGGAAATCACCTTTAGGATTTACAATATATCCTCCCATTAACTGGTTGAGGATTCCTAAGCCCAACAAGTCACATAATACTTAGCTTTACTGCAACCCACAGTCTAGTTCAAAGGTCACTATGCCAATGGATTTACCACAATCCATAGCCTGCTTCAAAGATTACTAGGCCATGTGTTCTTTCTTTTGGAGATTCAACTCACTTAGTTTCAAACCCATTGGGTAATCAAACTTAGCCAAAACATGAGAACCCCATCCCACCGCAGCTATCAGGAAATGGAAAGGCTGGGCTAAACACACTGTCACACCTAGAAAAACCCATGCTATAACAACAACGAACCATGTACAATACCATGCATGCAAACTCTAGAAATGAAATCACACATGAAAATCGATACCTACAAAGAATCATGTTGTAGCTACTTGACCCTACTCGTCCTTGCTTGATATTTGCTTTTCTTTCCCTTCTTTCTCCAAATCTCAAGCATGCCATGCTCCTCCAATAGTGCTCCAAGAAACTCTAACTGTCCAAGAGAATTAGAGGGAGAGAGGATAAAAGTGAGCTCCACCAAAAACCTGTCAAACACTTTCCAGCTAATCCTCAGAAGCCTTTTTATCAAATAGGCTTTTATTTTCTTCAATTTCCATTATTTTCTTTCATTTCCCTCCTCGCATGCAACCTATGACCTTTCAACTTCCTTTTCTCCTAATTTCCATTATTTTCAAAAATAAATGTGCCAAAAATGTCATTTTTCCTTTCCAATGCCTTTTTCATTTGCTTTGCCAATTTCCTTAGCCATAGTAAACCAAATGAGCACCCATTAGGATGTTTTTCCCACCATTCATATTGGAATATGTGGCACATGACTGTGGTCTTATATTATTTTACATGGATTTTCAACCAAGGTTCTTTCAGACAATCTACTAATTTCTGGGTGACCAATTAAACAAATTGTTTAATCTTTACAGAATATAGAAAATTGTTTATGGCGATGTAGGGGAGGCCAATACTCAGCCTTGGCCTTCCCAATGTCCTACACTACCTCAAAAATATGTAGAAGTAGATTATGAAAATCATTGGAAGAAACTCACAAGTACTCAAATATTTTCAAATGTAGTAAATAGAACCCTTTGATTATCTTCAATTGAAAGTATTGTAGCATTATTACCAGAAATATTTCTGTAGGTATCAATCCCTTCTTATTCAAAAATAAAGTATATATGGATTTTTATAAAATATCCTATTTTCTAAGGGATTTACATTAAAATGATCATTTATCCAAAAAATGGGTAATGTTAAAAAAACTTTGACTAAAAATAGAAAAACAACTCTCAAGACATCCCCAAGTGTTCTTCATTTACTACATCTAGGTTTAATGATTATGATAAGCTATTGATATTCTTCATTGATAAGTTGAGTTCATTCAACTACTTTGACTAATTGTTCCCATTCTTCATCTATAAGGTAACTGAGATCAATCATTTGTTTGTACAATTCATCTACATCAATATACTTCTCAAAAGAAGGTCTTACTATGAACAAGTGTTTTATTTCGTAGTAGATGAAGAGTTAATCAAATAACATTTGAAGTAGATTATGACCGCTAATCTCCCCCTTGATTCTAGCAAATCGTATTTTGTCCCTTGTTTCTCTGTTCAACAGTCATTCATATTTCTCTTCAATAATCAATTGGCCATCTGAATTCTTGAAAGATGGAAGACCTCTTTGTTGCAGAATATAAAAGTTACTTTAGAATTTATTGATTTACCCTTTAATACTTTCACATTTCTCTTTGGTTTCTAGGATCAAGGTTTTCTTCATGAGAACTCTTTTGGCCCAAATGACTAATTTTTTTTTGTCTTGAATTCCTATTTCTTCCAGCTCTTCTCCGGACTTTGACTTTAGATATTTTATTATCTAACTTGGTTGTCTAGGCTGATTTCCCAATCGTATTTTGATGTCTTTAACAACTTATTTTTCCCTTTTAATCAACTCGTCATGTTCTACGATAATATCCATTGACTCCCAAATATCAGACACAGATGAGATAATATCCATCCAAATTTGTTCTTTGGCCTCTGATAAAAACTGTAATATTGTTAGAACTACACAAATACTATTCTATTTTCTTATGTAAATTTTTAGTCTTCTTTAGTTCCTCCACTAAGGCACTATATGATTTAATTTTGTTCTATTAAGCTTTGCACAACTTTTCTCTTACTTTTCCAATTTCAACATCCTTTAGGTTAAGAGAGGATAATGCCTCTGCTAGTATTTATATAATAATATCCTTTATGGAACATGTTTATGTTGCTGGAATATTTACTACACTACCAATCTGGGATTTTTCTTTTAACAACGCTTGCATTGTTTCTTCCATATTTTGAATCTGCATGTTCTGTTAAATTACAAAGGATAATAGAACTTCCTTCTCCTTCTCTAATTCCCCAATTTCATATGTTTGGGGATGTGTTGTAGTGGGAAGATTAAAATGCCTTCTAAGTGCTTGGATATATTCACTCTTCTTCTTAATAATCCCTTGAGCTGCATCCACATTTTTATGATGCATGTTGTAACAACTCGAGCTTAAAAATTCCTGTAATAAAGTTAATAAAGGAAAAATAAGACCAAGGTAATGGGACACATACTACAAGCTGAATGTTGGGAAAAAAATCCTAGTGTGGGTGTTCATTTGGTTATTATGGCTAAGGAAATTGACAAAGGCAAAGGAAAAGGCTTTGAAATGGAAAAAACGGATTTTTGACATTTTATTTATGACAATAAAGGAAATTAAGAGAAAAAGAAGGTGAAAGGTCACAGGTTGAATGTGAGGAGGAAAATGAAGATAATTAGAGGCATCAATAACCAAAATACATCAAAGCATCAGTTGGTAGCCCTTTGTCAGTTCAATTTTCGAATTAGTCTTAGAGAGGAGAAGAGAACCAATTGGAGAAGGGAAGAAAGCAAGAAAGTAAAGGAAGGATAAGGAAATAAAATTAAAGCAAGGACCAAGCAGGGAAAGATTGGATCAAGTGACTTCAATAGAAATATTTGTAGGTAACAAGTTACATGTATGATTTCCTAGCTAGTTTTGGCATGCATCATATATGCATGTCTATACTTTGTTTGTTTGATGTCAGTTGCATGGATTTTGCCAGATTTTGACACTGGTTTCAACCCTCTCTTGCCATTTTCAGATAGCCATGGTGTGATGGGATTATTTCTCGATTGAGCTTTGGATTTCCACAAGGTTTTGGATCTAAATGAGGTGGTCTTAAATCTCGAGAAAATCCTAAGTGTTGGGAGTGGAGATGGTTTTCTCTAGGAATTCCTCAACAGGGTGGTGGAGATATGAAAATTCCTCAAGGGATGGTCAAGGAATTTTGAGGAATCTAAGCTCAGTTTTATTTTGTGACCTTGGAACAGTTCTAGGTCAGATCACATAATGGTGAGGATGGAGGTGGTTTAACCTCTAAATTCCCTTAGTTTATTATGGATTGGTTTATCCCATGAGATCCAACATTCATGCTTGGAATATAGCATGTGGGTGATTGGTGTGGAGCTACAAAAAGGGTCTCTTTCACCTCTAGTTACCTCACGTTAATATGTCAATCCGGGAACGTTTTTTTATTTCAAAGAGTGTCTCAGTTTGAGGCTATCATTTACCAGAGTAATGCTAGTAGCACAGTGTTTGAAAATACAAAAACAAACAGATGCTTGTTTATAGCTTAACTACTTCAAGAGATTAAATCACACATTCAGAACACTAAGCAATTTATCAGTCAAGGGTTCAGTAGAAATAACCCATCCCTTTGGAAACTGATGGAAAAGGAAATCAGAGAACAGATCATGGATCTGGGACCCGGACAGTAGATGCCAATGCTCACTATAGCCTGAGATCTTACTTCACAGCAATAACAAGAAATGGAATGACAAAGAAATCGAACAACAATGAAAAGGAACATCAAACTTGAAATGGAACAACAAATCTAAAATGGAATAGAAAATTGGAAATAGAACAATGGTTAAGAAATAGAGCAGCAACTAAGTCTAACAAGACGTAACATATAGTCTATCAAATGAAATGCATTAATCATAATCTATAGGAATCAAACGACAATCCATCACTCTTTAAGGAAGGATTTAATAACACACACAAATGGAACAACATTGATTACTGATAAACTATGGAACAACGCTTGGAAACGATGCATACACACAACACACTTAAATCGTAGTTTGATCCAGCTGTCACCTCAAGTAGAAAGAATACGATTGAATTTCAAGATAGAATAGCATTACTCCTAAATCCAACAATCGCAAAGATCATAACTTCCAAGATGAATTCTGTAATGTTAATGAACAAGTGCACACCACAAAGGCTCTATAATGGAACAACAACAATATTCCGTAAAGACTAGTAGTATTATATCAACACTTAAAAGAATAGTAATATGATGCGGAGTCAATACAACAATTCTATCTTCAAAAACCTTAGTAATTTAAGCATAACAAAGCATGTGATGTAAACTTACAAAACACATCAGATTACCAAAATCACGTTGATAAGCAAACCACGCAAAAACCCAGCGTAATGGTACAAGAGCATGTGTCCTCCGGGGTCAGGCCCTTAGCCTCCAGGGGTACACCACTTGAAGTTATTCGAGACTCAAAGATGAAATAGTAACCAAGTTTGTATTAATGCATCAAGTAAAATTACAGTAGAGAAGTTCTTAAGAAGACATGATGATCAAAGCTTTGATCTTTAATAGAAATTACATAAAGGTATAATACCATCTAACTCTCCTCTGAGCTGACAGTGTTTCCCCTTATATAAGGGTGACGACGAAGATATCTAAGTGCAGAAATAGATAAAACAACGATCAATTCGCCGAACCGTTAGACCTCAGCCATTTCTTGTCTTTTCTATGCCAAGCTGATATCTCCACTTCCTTTCCCGGGCTGATATGCTTTGATCTTGTTTGCATGCGTTCTCCCGTTGAATGGACAGTAGTTAACCCGTCTTTGTCTTTTCCTTTAGAATGACAACTTCTTGTTTTTTCTCCTTCCCGCATAAGGAAAAGACAATTGTCGGTGCTCTCGTCTTGCATATTAATCTCACATGTTTTATTAGAATCTTTTAACATTTTCCAAGTTCATGATGCAAAAAGGCTTGTAAGTTCTAATGAAAAGACACTGAAATAATCATCAAAACATACCTTCTTTAGTACTCCACACCCCCCCCTGCTTACCCTTTTTCATGCCCTCATGAAAACATTGTAGTTGACGTGTAAGGGAGTGAGTGAGTAGGCTGGAGATGGAGTCTCATGTGAAGGCATACAGCCATGATGCGTAACTAGGTAGTCAAAGAAATGGCATGTATGACCCTCAGGCATCTCATACAGGGCTTGGTATCCAGGTGCAAGGTGCCAAATAATTGGACTCCGGAACATATATCCTAACCAGGATGGCCCTGCCCTCAAAACGATTTCACCATAGAGAGGCAAGTGGTTGGCAGCTAATTTAAAATTCTCATACTTAAATGGTTCCCTGAGCTGGATATTTGGATTAGATATTTGATACCGGAATTTAGCTGCATCAATGGCAGGGTCTTTGATAGAGGAAAATTATTCTAATCCTTGCCGAATCATTGCCTCATGCATGGGTCCTAATGCTTCAATTACACCTGGAGTCTTCATGAGGTTTCTATGTTTTCTCCATAATTGTACTGGATCCCTAGGCTCAGCTCTTATCCATAAATCTAATCCATTTTCTTGTCTTTGGAAAGCATTATAGGCTTTGAGCCACTTAATTTGATTAACCGCAAATGAAATAAATGTCTGTAATTGAATATCCCCAACAAAAGGGCCAGGGTTCAGCTCGATTTTGTGTTCTAGTACAAGGTTATGTAAATAAAATTCACATAGTAGTCTCTGAAATTTTACCCCATAGTGCTTACAACAGTTTATAAAATCATTGATGGTGTTAATTTATATGGGAGCACTTGGTTTAACAGCCTTTATTTTCAATTGCAAATATCTTTCCATTAAAAACAAGGCATGGTTCTTAGTAAGGGATCTACATGCTAGGACGTCATTGTATAAAGAACATAAGGTATCCATCTGCTTGATAACTACATCTAACCTACGAGTTACCTTCGTGACTTTCTCTTGTTCCCTTCGCCACCCTTCAAAGGCCTGGCTTTCAGATATTTTGACGTTCCTTAGCTGCTGTTGTAGCTCTTCATACTTTTCTCGGGGGACCGTTTGCTCTCTAAGCTTTTCTGCTTCTTGCTAAGCTTGCTTCAAACCCTTTTTTAGGGTTACTGTTTTTGGATCTCTTTTCCATGTGGCACTGGAGGCCGGGAGTTTTACCTGAACTTTCCTATTGAATTGCTTTGAGTTCATAACCCTTATCACTCCCGAAAGCGGTGCCTCCATCTGAATTTCCTTATCACGGGTCAACATTTCATCCATTTCTATTTTAACACAAATATCAGTCCATTGCTGTTCCTTTTCAATTGGAACAACAGTTTGTTTCTCAGCATCATTGGGAATAGTAGCTTGGCTTTCGACAGGGTTTTGAACAGTAGGATGGATTCTGGTCCTCCGCCCCTTTGCCTTGAGGGGTTTTGCTGGAGTGGCCACATTTTTCCTTCCTAAAGTCCTTTTTACCCTTTGCCTTGCTTTTAGAATCCTAATATCCTCGAGGAGCTGGACTATTATGTTCAGTAATCTCTGTTGTTCCTTTCACAATTCCCTTATTTCCGCAATTTCCTCAGAAGGAACAATAGGTTGTTCACTGCGGCCTGGACTATGACTAGTTTCCTGATTTTCTTCCTAGGGTGTTTCTTCATTGTTCTACTCTGGCTGTTCTGGGGAAAGAACCCTAATTGGTTATGTTATTTCTTGGGCGACTTCTTTTTCTGCCCTTATTTCCTCCGGAATTTCTTCTGGTGTCTTCTGGTTAGGAACGGACTGTTGAAGTTCAGCATCTCTTCTCATCTTTTCATCATGAACAGGGAGATTTTCTTCTTCTACCTCCTTTGCATGGACCTCCTGGGGTTTCTCTTCAGCATGGAGGTCTGATGGACTGGAAGGTTGGCCATATTCGCCCATATTAGCAAAAACTTTGGCCAATTCATCTTCTCCCGATGGTTCCTGCAATGGGCTGCCTTCCTGTTGTTCCATTTCCTCCTCCTGCTCGGATTGCTCGGCTCCTGCTTCTTTGTCTCCTTCTTCCTCAGATTACTCGTCTTCTTCTTCTTTTTCTTCTTCTTGTTCTACAAATTGCTCTACCTCTTCTTCTTTTCCTTCTTCTTCTTCTTCAAATTGCTCCGCCTCCTTTTCTCTTTCTTCTGCAGATTGTTCTGCCTTCTCTTCTTGCATTTCTTTCTCATCGTCTTCCTCTGAATCTGGTTGTGGGGGTTGCTCATCTTCTATTTCTACCGGCTGGTTGGTGCTTTGTTGGGGCTTCTCCGGTGCCCCTCGTAGCCGTGCTAGCCGGACCGACTTCCTGCGCTTTTCTGGTTGCTCAGGTGTGCTGGTGGCATGTTTAAACTTTGCCAATTTCTTGCATTTTTCTGGACTCTCGGGTGTGTTGGTGACATCTTTCTGTTTTTGTAGATGCTCGGGTGTGTTGGTAACATGTTTCCATTTTTCTGGATGCTTGGATGTGCTGGTGACATGTTTCCGTTTTTTTGGACGCTCGGGTGTGGTAAATATCCCATTTATTATGGCAATTAGCTCTTCCTAGTTGTTCTGCCACTAGGTGAGGCTATGGCTGACTATCAACCGAATCAACCCATGATGACTAACAACTGATTCTACATGGTGTGCCTTTATGCTCCGTGCAATGTCATGAAGTAATGAATTCAACAATGCAGGTAAATTTACAGAGCATTTTTGTTTTAGTACAGCTAAGATTTTAAGATGTCGTGGTCTTACCACATCTTTTCTTCCCTCACAGGTGATGTAGCTTTGAATGGTCTTCGCCAATTCAGCCCATGGCTCTCCTAGTGCTGCTAGCAGAACCCACTTTCCTCGAATTGTCAGGCTCTGGCCTTCGTCTTGGAAGATTTCTATAATCTTCTGCAATCTCTCATTCTTTAATGTCCATACAGGTCCAGTGGCTGGCAGTCCCGAGACTTCTGTGATTATGTCATCGGTGACTGCTATGCGTCTCTCCTCACTGTGGAGTGATCCTCTTGCAAGTTCTGCAAAAATTCAATTGCCGCAGTCTCGTTAGACTCCTGCAAGTGGTTAAGATAAGTCAGCCACCCTACTCTTGCTAGGATTTCCCGGGCAGTAGCAGAGACTATTACACTTGCGGTTCTCTTCGAATTGATCTTCTTCCCATGGTTTTGCTGTAAATTCTCAAAGGAACAGCAGCTGTTCGCGCTGCTGAAACAAAGAAAGGCTGACGGACGCAAGACTCGTTCAAACTCTAATGTTGCAGAGTATAGAATGGAAATGGCTTTGAACAACAAGTCATGCATAAAAAACAAAATAAAAAGAAATAGTATACCGTTGAGCCGTGTTATACCCCAGTACACAACTTCTCGAATAGTGAGCTGACACGTAATCCAGGGAATGATGAGGTTAACCTCCCCCCCCGCAATGTGATAGGCTGTCCCAGCCATCAAATAAAGGAGCAACGCTTGCTCTGAAACAGAGTCCTTAAGAAATAACGTATGGCAATATGCCATGTTTACAAAAGAAGCAAATTACCGAAATCGAGGCGTAGAGTTGCGTAACTTAATACGTAAGATACTGCGGTGATATGATGCAAGGTCGGGAATAAGACATTTGCCATAAATAGAGATTCTCATGCGGTCATTGTCAATTGTTCTGTCATGATTGGTGATAATATATATTCATGCATTGTATGGTTTAGGAAATAATATATAATTGATTACTACATCATAAGAAACAGAAGGGTGCTAATAACTTACTTATTGGTGTAAATAATGTGACTTCAATACCATTAACAGTGCTTTGCTACTGACAGGTGTCCATAACCTTGGCAGAGTTGTTTATTTCACCCATGGAACCATGATCCTTTGTGTATGCTTAGGAAATGTTGTGTAATGTCAAAATGTAGGCCATTATGCTGGCTTGGTGACCAGTTAACCATAATGCCATTCACGAGGAAGGAGCGAAAAGTGGGCAGGCCGGCTCATGATGAGACCTCCTATTCCAAGGGTTGTTTATTTGATATACCTTTTGGACCATATCCCTGGAGTGGTGGCCATAGTGGGAATGCCACTTCGCTTTCATCCTCATGATCATGGTACGCTGGCTCTTAATGATACCCCCTATCCTGCATTTGACAACTTATAAGTCATGTTTGCTCTTTTTTCTTTCATTTTCATAAAGTACTTTCCCTATTTATACATAAAGAGTGGTTCAACACTCCTTAAGAGTAGGAATGGTGGAGGAAGTCTTAACATCTCAATAGGAATATATAAACCCTTTGCTCTTATTCCTGAATAATAATAAAAAAGGATTGAAAGGGACCAATATGATACAGATAACCAATCAGAGCAGAATTAGTAGAACAATGACAACAAAAGATAATGAATAAGCGTGTCTTTCCTTTTGTCCTTTCACCAATTCAGAGCAATTTATTATAAAGATTGCAATTTATGATTGCCTGATTTTAGTATGTTGTGATTTTGTATCCATTGCATAAGTGCATAGTTGTATTGTGAAAGACTTGAAAGAACAAGAACAATAAGCATCCTTAACTTAAAACAGCAAAAGGAACAAGTTCTTTCATAGGGAGAGCAAAAGTATGCAAGTGGTGTTCCTTTTGAGAAAAGGAACAACAAAAGTCCACAAATGTTGTTTCTTTGGAAAAGGAACGATAGAAAATGCAAATGTGGTTCCTTTGAAAAAGGAACAACAGAACACATAGATGTCGTTCCTTTGGAAAAGGAATAGCAGAACACATAGAAGTGTCGTTCCTTTGGAAAAGGAACAACAGAAATCGAAAATGTTTCTCCTTTGGAAAAGGAACAAAAAAACACACAGAAATGTCATTCCTTTGGAAAAGGAACAACAAAAATCGAAAATGTTGTTCCTTCTCCAAAGGAACAGCAAGACACACAGAAATGCCGCTCCTTTGGAAAAGGAACAAAAGAAATCGAAAATGTTGTTCCTTTGGAAAAGGAACAACAAAACACACAGAAGTGTCGTTCCTTTGGAAAGAGAATAGCATAAATCAAAAATGATGTTCCTTTGGAAAAAGGACATCAAAAACACAGAGATGTCATTCATTTGGAAAAGGAAACACAAAAATAAAAAATGTTGTTCCTTTGGAAAAGGAACAGTAGAAAAAAATGATGTTCCTTTGGAAAAGGAACAGCAAAAACACACCAATGTCGTTCCTTTGGAAAAGGAACAGCAGAAATTGAAAGTGTTGTTCCTTTGGAAAAGGAACAGCAAAAACACACAAATGTTGTTCCTTTGGGAAAGGAACGACAGAAATAAAAAATGTTGTTCCTTTGGAAAAGGAACAATAGAACACAAAAGAAAAAGAACCAAATTATAATAAAATGACGGCTGATCCAAAGGGGGTTGTTATTTTGAAAAAAGAAAAGCTAAAAGAAAATGTTGTTCTTTTTAAAAAAAGGAACAGCAGAAACAGTAACAGCAAAATTTTGATTCAAAAATATGTACAAAAATGATTCAAGAAAAGAAATTATGTACAAACTGTAAAAAGAAGTCAATTCCTTAATGAATTAGAGGTGAGGAAGGCTTCTCTTCCTCCCCCAAGATCTCCATATGTGAATCTTGGCATAGCTACTAGTAGAAGGACTCCCGAGTGAGTGGTTTGCGATAGAGACGAACTCGGTGGCCATTTGCCTTGAAGGCATATCCAGAACCATCAATAGTGATTAGAGTAAAGGTATAATTGTCATGTACCTTTTGGATTTCATATGGTCCCAACCAATGAGTTTGGAGTTTTCCGGGAAAGTCCTGAAACTTGGAGTCGTACAAAAGAGCCTAGTCTCCTTCATGGAAGACTATTTTTAATGAGATAATCATGCCATTTAGCTCTCTACTGCTGGATCAGAGCAGTGTTTTGAAGTGTAGAGAGCCTAATTGCATCCAGCTCATTGATCTGCTATAGTCGATTAATCTGTGCCTTAGTTAGATCTAAGCCAACTTCCTGTGTTGTTCGTAATGTTTGGATTTCGAATTCTATGGGGAAAATAGGTTGTTTTCCAAACACTAATTGATAAGGTGAGTAACCAGTGGTACTTCTCCATGTTGTTCTGTAAGCCCATAGTGCTTCAGGTAGTCTGGCAGCCCAATCATGTCTATGTGATGCGACAGTTTTCGTTAGGATTGCTTCTATTATTTTATTGATGCTTTCTACCTGCCCATTTGCCTGTGGGTGGTATGGAGTAGTGATTTTATGCTGGACATGATAGTTGTTAAGTGTTGCAACTACTATGTTCCCAGCGGTCCACCGTCTGTAATTATCTCCCTTGGAAGGCCATAACGTACAAATAGATGGAACAGGAAATGTATGACAGAGTCTTCTGTAGCTCTTGGCAATTCTTCTGCTTCAACCCACTTGGTGACATATCATGTTGCCACCAAAATATATGTTTTCTGGTTTGATGATGGGCTAATTGGTCCAACGAAATCAAGAGCCCATCGCTCGAATGGTTCGATGACTAGCTGTGGTTTCAGAGGCATCTCATCAGACTGACCAGGGCGTCCTACCCTCTGGCAACTGTCACAGGCCTGGACAAATTTCTTTACATCTTTGAAAATCATGGGGCAATAATACCTTGTTTGTAGCACTTTATGTCCAGTTCCGTGATCGGCGAAATGTCCACCACATTGTTTGTCATGGCAGGCTTTCAAAATGTTAAATATTTCATCCTCTCGAACGTATCTCTTGATATTCATGTCTGCCCCTGTGTGGAACAAATAGCCCCCAATCCAAGAAAATCGAGTACTCCGCTGAACAATCTATTTCCGTTCATTAGGGGTTAGACGCTTTGGTAGTTTACGTACTACTAGGTAGTTGGCAACATCAACATGCCATGGTGTTTGAACAGCCACAACAAACAGATGCTCATCCGGAAATTGATCTTCAACTGTTGTTGCATCAATTGGCTTTGGAATTCTTGAGAGAAAATTGGCAACAGGATTTTCTTTTCCAGGTTGATCCTTGATTGTAATATCAAATTCCTGCAATAAAATCAGCCATCTAGTTATTCTGCCATTTGTGATAGGCTTGTTTGCTAAATATTTTATGGAAAAATGATCTGTGTACAAGATAACAGGATATCCAGTAATGTAATGTCTGAAATTATTGACAGCATGTATTACAACTAGAAATTCTTTTTTAGTAACAATGTAGTTCAATTTAGCAGGGGATAAATTTTTGCTAATGTAATAAATTGCGTATGGTTTTCTATCCTCTTCCTGCCCAAGGACCGCTCCAATGGCTGTATCTGAGGCATCAGATGATATCTGGAATGGAAAATCCCAATTTGGTCCTTGAAGGACTGGGGCTATCGATACGAGCTTCTTCAGATCCTTGAAAGCACGTTCACATTTTTCTGTCCAAAGAAAATCGACGTTACCAGTTAGTGCATACAATGGTGCAGCAATATGTGAATAATGTTCTATAAACCTCCTGTAATAACGAGAAAATCCAAGAAAACTGTGTACCTCCATTTGAGTGGTAGGAGTGGGGATAAGCAAAAGTATTTGGATTTTGGCTCGGTCTACTTGAATACTAGCTGCTGAAATATAGTGTCCTAGGATAAGTCCTTCCATCATCATCATATAACATTTTTCATGGCTTAAACAAAGCCTAGTAGCAATGCAGCATTGTAGGACTTTTTCTAGTGTATCTAGTGCTGGATCGAAATCATCTCCGTATGGTGTAAAGTCATCCATATATACTTCAAGTCCTTCACTTATTAAGTCTTCAAAATGCTAAGGATAGCCCTTTGGAATGTGGTAGGAGCATTGCATAAGCCAAAAGGTAAAACTTGGTAGGAAAATGTTCCCCAAGGACAAGTAAAAGTAGTTTTGTCTTGGTCTTCAGGGGCAATCTGTATCTGATTGTATCCACTGAAATCATCCAGGAAAGAAAAGAATTTATTTCCTGCCAAAGTGTCTAATACTTGGTCGATGAATGGGAGAGGGAAGTGGTCTTTTTTTGTTGCTAAATTTAGCTCCCTCTAGTCCACACAGATTCTCCATTTCCCATTCTTTTTTGGTACCACCACAACTGGGGAGACCCATTTACTATCAGAGATAGGGTAGATAAAATTGACATCTAAAAGTTTTTGATGTTCAGCTTTTACCACATCTTTCAGATGAGAATTTAGTCTCCTCTGAAGCTGTCAAATAGGTCTTGCATCTTTTTCTTTGTAAATGTGGCGTGTACATAACTGGGGGTCAATTCCTTTCATATCAGGGTAGTCCCATGCAAATGCTTCTTTATATTTTCTTAACACATGGATGAGTTTCATTTCTTGTTTAGATGTGAGGTTGGCATTAATGTTTAAGGTTTTTCCAGGTTCAATTTCCACAATTTTACTATTTGCAACAGAGGTGACATGGATTGTATGATCATGTGTATCTTTCAGAGGATCTTCTTCTAATTCATTATCAAATGCTGCTTTTATCATATGACATTGTGTGCGAGATGTGAGTTTAGTTTGAATAATGAAATTATTAATAGCATCATCTTCCGTTTGGTCTTTGAAATTAAGTGCCTCTTGTATAGTTAATGGAGATCTAATGTTATCAGTAAGGTATGATACAGGGTGCCTATTAGTTTTGACTATTGTGACACTTGGCTACACTGGAGGATATAGAACTAAGTTCTTGATATCTGTTCCTCTAGTTATGATCATATTTCCTTGTCAACAGCCAATATAGGCATCGGCAGTAGCGATCCAAGGTCTACCTAAAATCAATGGATGTCCATCTAGTCGGGTTTTGGGATTTATTATCAGAAAATCGGTTGGATATTCCCAAGAGTGAACAGAGACCATGACATCATGTAGTGTGCCCTCTAGCCTAACCACAGATTGGTGAGCCAATTCTAGTAAGGTAGAGGTGGGTTCTACAGATGTAATGCCTAGCTTTTGCCAAGTAGTGGTTGTTAAAATATTGATTGCAGCTCCTATATCAACTAAGGCATTGGATAGGGTCTGACCATAAATTTGGACAGTTACTATTGGGTTTCCTGGGTCCTCTTATTTAATGGGTGTTTCTTTTCCTGATAATAAGTCAGGTAGAGTGCCGACTACTTGGACTCTTGGATTATTTGTTATATTCCTCCTTGGTTTCTTTATGCACAATTCTTTGATATTTTTTGCATATATCGGGATGTCTTGAATGGCTTGGAGGAATGGAATTTTTATGTACAAATTTTGTAATTCACCTAGAATGTCAAAATCAGGATATTGTATAGATTGAGGTATGACTAATCGTTATGGGAATGGGGGAGAGGATGTGGTTGCTTGATTATGAGTTTGTTGTTTATTGAGATCCTCTTCTTATGACAGATGTTCTTTGGGTAACTGATTTTCAACCTGAACTGTCTTATCTCCCTCGGTTTCAATAATACGCCCTGATCTTAACTGAAGATCATTACACTCCCTCAGATCAGCTCCTACTTCTGGTGTTTCTGTGATTTGGAGAGATTGGATCGGTCCATTATTTGGATTGGGGTTGGGTTGGGCTGGGAGTTGCGGTCTCATATTAGACTGGGGATTTTGTTGTAAGGCTGACAGTGTAGGTTGAGGGAGAGGAATGCTTCCTACTGGCTAATGCATTGGTCTCTGCCAATTTGTCTGCCAAGCTGAGCTTTGTGAAGTAGGGGGAGTCCATTGTGGTCGGTATGGGTTGCTTTGCTAGTATGGTAGGGTATAAGGAAGATTCGGCCAACGAGAGGCTTCCTTGATTTAGCCATGGGTTTGAGGAAGGAAATGACTATTGTGGCCAGATTGAAAATGGGGGTTGGAGTTGACTTTGCCACATATTATAATGTTGAGCATTATACTGCGGAGGCTGAAAAGAAGAAGTTGGGTCTAGAAACATACCATATTGTCACGGCTGCCACTGACGGCACTGATTGAGCAAATACACTGATTCTAGCTCTTCTTCTGCTTCTTTATATACTGCTTTCAGTCGAGGAAGTGAGGGACAACTTTCCGTAACGTGATCTTTTATGCATATGGCGCATGTTCAGACTGCATCCAGTGGACACTCCTTATGGCTATGCTTCTTCCCACACCTGGGACAGAATATTGCCAAATTCTGTTCTGCCTCCATTTGCTTCTACTTGGCCTACAAAATATCAAGTTGGGTAGTTAGTGTCCCTAGTATATCAGTTTTAAAATTTTCCAATAAATTTCCAATTTCTACACGCGTTACTCCTTTTGATGAGATTTTATTATCTCTTACAAATTGATCACGTTTTTCCGGTTTTACTCTTGTGTTGCCTCTCGAGCTCCTGATACATAAATCAATAATGTTACCAAAACTTTCTTGATAAATATCTCCTTTTCCCATAATGTTTAATGTTTCGATCCATTGTTCCTTCATTCCCCTTATTAATGCTATTTTCAACACATTCTCAGGTAAAGGCAGTGATGCATAAGGAGATATTTGTAGATTATACTGGAAACGTTCCACATACTCTAATGTTTCGTTTGGTCTAGCTATCATTTGGAATATTTCGTCCTTTAGTTCTCTAGACCTGCAATAGTCCTGATATTTTTTTAGAAAAGATTCTTTCATTTGTTCCCAGTTATTTATAATCCCACCACCTAATCCCATAAACCATCTTAAAGCAGCCCCTTTTAGCGTAGAGGGAAACAGTTTCAGTTTTTGGGGGTCGGTGGTGTAATCATATCCCCTGCACAGTACATCAAATTCAAATAAAAATGCATCCGGGTCTTCTGATGTAAGACCGTGGAATGTAGAGATATGTTGAAGAGGGATTGCTTTCATAGGCACATTTGCTGCAGAATCCACTATGGGGTATTGTAATGTAGAGGTTTGAGTGTTTGGCTGGTTTTGAGCCATTGGGTTGAATATATGCCAATAACCTTCTGGGATATCTAGGAGGGTATTCCTAGGTTGAGAGGGAATGGCTTTAATAGGAATAGTTTTCATAACACTTCCTCTATCTGGGATAATTAGAGTGCCTATTGTCTGAGGAGATTGAGTTTCTTCAAAAATGATTTTTGCAGCACTTCCTTTGTCTGGGTTGTTCAATGGCTGAGTTGTCTCAAGAGGAGATCTCGGTTCCTTGGTTTCCCCTGTCTCTCCTCCTCCTTCACAAAGATTACTGAAATTCCCTTCCTCCAATAGTTCTGGAGTAGAATTTTCAATTTCTTGAAGGTCCTGCTCTTCAGTTTGACTATGTACCTCAACAAAGGCTAGAGATCATGAACCTGTGGCCTGAAGGGAACTAGTAGACAATTTAGAAATAACTTTCCTGGGTCCTACTAAGGGTTGATATTCTGCTTTCTTGTATATTTCATCTATGAAGGTTGATCGGCCAAGGGTCACCGACCCCTTAGCTTTTTCTGGCTTGGGTAGAAGTTTGGAATTTTTTTCTGGCTTTTTCTACTTAGTCATGCACTCAAATTAACTACTAAATCCTACTTAAACAAACAGTAGCAAATCTGTAGGAAAGTGGGCAGAGGAGCAAGGCTTTTACATGCTCCACACGTAGGTTCTTACCTTCCATTTTCAAAACCAAATTCTTCCCTAGCAGGTTTGTACACTACTCTAAGAAAAAGAACAAATGGCTACACTTTTTCCCCGGAAACGGCGCCAAAATGTGGAGCTATAAAAAGGGTCTCTTTCACCTCTAGTTACCTCACATTAATATGTCAATCTGGGAATGTTTTTTTATTTCAAAGAGTGCCTCAGTCTGAGGCTATCATTTGCAAGAGTAATGCTAGTAGCACGGTGTTTGAAAATACAAGAATAAATGGATGCTTGTTTACATCTTAACTACTTCAAGAGATTAAATCAGACATTCAAAACACTAAGCAATTTATCAGTTAAGGGTTTGGTAGCAATAACCGATCCCTTTGGAAACTGATGGAAAAGGAAATCAAGGAACAGATCATGGATCTAGGAGCCGGACAGTAGATGCCAATGCTCACTACATCCTGAGATCATTCTTCACACCAATAACAAGAAATGGAACGGCAAAGAAATCGAACAGCAATGAAATGGAACAGGAAACCTGAAATTAAACAACAAACCTAAAATGGAGCAACAAATCAGAAATAGAACAACGGTTAAGAAATAGAATAGCAACTAAGTCTAATAAGCCACAACATCTTAGTCTATCAAATCAAATGCATTAATCATAATCTACAGGAATCAAATGACAATCCCTCACTCTTTAAGGTCGGATTTAATAACACACACAAATGGAACAACATTGATTACTGATAAATCATGGAACAACGCTTGGAAACCATGCATACACACAACACACTTAAATAGTAGTCTGATCCAGTTGTCACCTCAAGTAGAAAGAATACGATTGCATTTCAAGATAGAACAACATTACTCATAAATCCAACAATCGCAAAGATCATAACTTCCAAGATGATTTCTGTAATGTTAATGAACAAGTTCATAGCACAAAGGCTCTGTAATGGAACAACATAACTATTCCGTAAAGACTAGTAGTATTATATCAACACCTAAAAGAACAGTAATATGATGCGGAGTCAATACAACAATTCTATCTTCAGAAACATTAGTAATTTAAGCATAACAGAGCATGTGATGTAAACTTAAAAAACACATTAGATTACCAAAATCATGTCGATAAGCAAACCATGCAAAAACCAAGCGTAATGGTACAAGAGCAAGTGTCCTCTAGGGCTAGGCCCTTAGCCTCCAGGGGTACACCGCTTGAAGTTATTCCAGACTCAAAGATGAAATAGTGACCAAGTTTGTATTAATGCATCAAGTAAAATTACAGTAGAGCAGTTCCTAATAAGACACGGTGATCAAAGTTTTGATCTTTAAAAGGAATTACAAAAAGGCATAATAACATCTAACTCTCCTCTGAGCTAATAGTGCTACCCCTTATATAAGGGTGACGATGGAGATATCTAAGTGCAGAAATAGATAAAACAACAATCCCTCAGGATCAAGGATCCTGAGGGATTCACTAAACCATTAGCCCTCAGTCATTTCTTCTCTTTTCTGCACCAAGCTGATACCTCTGCTTCCTTTCCCGGGATAATCCGCTTTGATCTTGTTTGCACGTGGTCTCCCATCAAAGGGACAGTGGTTAACCCATCTTTGTCTTTTCCTTTAGAACGGCAACTTCTCGTTTTTTCTTCTTCCTGCATAAGGAAATGACAATTGTTAGCGTTCTTGTCTTGCATATTAATCTCACATGTTTTATTACAATTCTTTATCATTTTCCAAGTTCATGATGCAAAAAGTCTTGTAAGTTCTAATGAAAAGACACTAAAATAATCATCAAAACATACCTTCTTTAGTAGTCCACAATTGGGTGAAAGAAATATTTTCTTAATCTCAATCTATGGTTGAGTGGTACGTGGAAGTCCTTGACTCAGTTGTATTTTTAATATAGTTAATAATATATAAGTTTCTCTTGCCTTTAATGAGTAAATATGATTGTTATTATGTGGCTTAAATGGTTGTTCTATCATTGTTATATATCTAGTTATATGTTGGTTATAAGCATGGTTATATGACAAATGTATATATGGTTCTTATCACATTTAATTGATGAATTTATGCTTAATGAATTCATGACCCAATTGGTGTTATGATAGCTATTGTGAGAAGGCATTGGTACTTCTTGTTAAACCTAAGACAATTTTTTAGCTTCTTACATTTAGATATGCATTCATGACCTGTAGGTTGCATATTTACCATGTGTTTGACATAATGCTAGTCCTTGTTGGGAGGGGTCAGGTCAAGAGATTGTTCAAGTTTTGGCTTAAAGTATTTGTCTCCATGTTATTCACCATTCGTGGAAGCTTCATTGAGTTCTGGGCAGTGGCTTGCTTCCTAGCCAGAAAAGTGGCTCAGAATCTGGGGTTGCTAGGATAGAACTGGGCACAAAAATCCATAGTCCCTGGTAATCAGGCCTATGGGAGTGACTAGAGGCTTATAATCTCTTGCATGCCTTATTAAGGGAGTGTTTGAGGCTCTAGGTTAATGAAAAAGAGATTCTTCTGAAGGGTTCGACCCCTGGAGGGGTTGGGTTGCTCCTAGAGGTCCTGTAGTACTTGATGGTAGTCAATAAGGTCTATAATGTGCCAATTATTCAATTCCACTTCCTTGACTACACTTATAGAGTTGAATAATATCATACTAGCCCTCCACTCATGTTTATCCTAGGAAAGCCAATGCATGTGGGAAGATACGAGTGGTGGTCATTACAAGGTTGTATCAACGCATGGCTCAAATACTTGGACTAGATGGGCTAGATGCATGTTGTTATGCATGCATTGTCATCCTTAAGGTTGTCATGCATGAGTTTATTGCGTGTACTTTATGTTATCTTGATGCTATTGGTGTGTTATGGTCTTGATGTGTTGGATAAGATGAAGCAAGAGATGCAGATCATCAGAACCAGGTTGCAGCACTAAATGTTATATACCTAGGGGGGGTAATATGGGGTACAAAGGGAGGTACCCAAGGTAATAATGGAATAATGGGATGGGCCATAGTAATAAATAAGGTGGTTAACCCATATCATGTAAGGGACCACAAGTAGTCAGTAATAATGTAATGGGACCATGGTATTAGTGGATGGTATGAGGGAACCATGGTAATGATCCATCGTATTATCTGTATGAGGCCTATATAGAGGCTAGAGACTCCACGTAAAGGAATAGTCAAGGATTATTGTATGTACAAGCACATGGCTTGTGGAGTGTTGTCCTTCCTTAAGGAGTGAATGTATGGTGTTGCCCTACCATAAGGGTTTGAGATCAATAAAGTCAATCATTTATATCTATTTAAATCTTGTTATTATTGGGTTTATTTATATTTTCATATGCTTCTGGGTTAGATCTATAACAATTGGTATCAGAGCACTTTCTTGGGCACAAAAGTGGAGAAAGTTTTTTAATTTTTTGCAGGATTTCGAGGGCGGCGAGTTTGTAGATCAGATCTATAGGTTTTGGTGAAAGATTTGAAAAATATAATTGAAGATATGCATTCTTTGTGAAAAATAACCGATTTCAAAAAAAAATCGGTTGAATCGGAGTCCGGATGAAGGAGATATCACTGATTTAAAAACCAGTGGGGTTGTAGACAATTTTCAGGGCAGCGCGTTTGTGGCGTAGATCTAGACATCTTGGTACAAGATCTGGAAAATCTAATTGTAGATCTGGATTCTATGTGAAAAAATGCCCGATTTCAAAAAAAAATCGATCGAATCAGAGTCCGGATGAGGGAGATATCGTTGATTTAAAATCAGCTATTTTTGCAGCAATTTTGGTGACGGCGGGAGTGTGGTAGCACAGATATGAAATTCTAGTGTCTGGATCAAGATTTCTATCACATGGGTAGATGCAAAATGATTGTTCTATTTATGAAAATAGGTCATAATAGGGATTCTGAGCAATATTAATGGAATTGTGACAATTTCAAATTTTCTCCAAGTAAGTGAATTTTTCAAAACCCTCTTCATGGCGACTCTATGTTTTACAAGAAAAGATAATGGTCCTACTATTGAAGAATTCATACAAACAATAAAGTTCAAATATGGGGTATTTTGGAAGGCTATAGTATGGTTTAATTTGCAAGAGGAGGCTAACAGATGATGGAACTCACTAGGAATCAAAGAGTTGGACGACTTGTCGGATGAAGAATTTGAAAAATTCTTTATGCACAAATGGTCTTGTGCTAGAAAAAAGAAGGAAACCAAGGAACCTAAAGGGTTATTTTCTGCTGGTATCTCCTTATTATAGGTTCATGGATTGATTCAGAAAGAGAAGATCATTGTTTCTATAAATCCTAGTTGCAAGCAAAATTTCATCAATGTTAATTTGGAAAAAAAATTGCAAGTTCCCGCAAAACACATTGAAAACACATAGGTGGATGATGAGGATGTCCAAGTGTATAAGGATTTGAAGATTTCTATGGATAAGTATGTGTTGCATGGTGATTTTTATACTTCAGAGATGGATTATATGGATGTTGTTTTGGGATATCCTTGGATGGACTATGTGGGTACTATCAATATTAATGTACAGAAGAAATTTCTGAAGCTCTGGTATAAAAAGAAGAAAATTACATTACAAGATATTTCCATCAATAAACATGTAGATTCCACGGAGGTTGACGCAAAAGAGGTTCCAGGGTCTAACATATTAGATGATGAGCCAGTGATGATCGAAAATCAAACACAAGCAGAGGCTGAAGAAAAAAAGGTTACAGGTGTTGATACATCAGAGGAGGGCTTAGTGGTTGAAGTAATATTGAAAGATAAGACACAACAGCAGGCACCACAACATTCACCAAATAACAGTCAGGCTCCAGTAAGGGGTGAATTAAAGAAAAAGACAGCATGGGTTAAAACTTCAACATATCATCACCCACATCACCCCGCAAGGCAACCATCAAGATGGAAACCAAGTAGTCACAAGGACAACAACACCCGTATGACGAATAGCGAGGAGCGAAGATACACCTACTACACATCAACATAGAAGAGCTACCACGGTCAACTTCCATCTCAAGTGAGAGAGGCACCAGCAAGATCGAGGGTTCACCTTTCTCTTGGATGGCTAGATGCACGTGCATGGTATCAATGGACTACTATTTTGAGTAGATCTTATTATTTATGTTCTTCCCATGTTTCGGGGATGAAACATGCTAAGGGGGGTGGAATGTTATATACCTAGGGGGGGTAATATGGGGTAAAAAGGAGGTACCCAAGGTAATAATGTAATAATGGGATGGGCCATAGTAATAAATAAGGTGGTTAACCCATATCATATAAGGGACCACAAGTAGTTAGTAATAATGTAATGGGCCCATGCTATTAGTGGATGGTATGAGGGAACCATGGTAATGATCCAATGTATTGCGTGTATGGGGCCTAGATAGAGGCTAGAGACTCCACGTAAAGGAATAGTCAAGGATTATTGTATGTACAAGCATATGGCTTGTGGAGTGTTCTCCTTCCTTAAGGAGTCAATGTATGGTGTTGCCATACCATAAGGGTTTGAGATCAATAAAGTGAATCATTTATATCTATTTCAATCTTGTTATTCTTGGGTTTATTTATATTTTCATATGTTTCTGGGTTAGATATATAACACTAAACTTTGTGGTAAGAGTAGATCCTCATATATGTTTGTATGTTGAGAAACTAGGTATGATGGTTAATGGTTTTTTAAGAGAATTATGGTTATGTAAATTCCTATCATTCAATTGTTGCCATGGTTACATGCATGATAGATGCTAGTTGTACAATGTCGTCATATGTACATACATCATATAGACATGCAAGGTAGTAACTTTTCATTATATGCCTTGCGGTCATATGTATGATAAGTATGGTCATTGAATTTAATATCTTGATGTTATATGTATTTTGCTAATCAAGATTGGCCTATGCAGATGGCTAGGGTGAAGGCATTTACATATGAGTCTATATACTTGTGATATTGAATTATAATAATATGGACTCACTTGTGAAAATATGATATCCTCCACTGAGATACATTGAGGTATGCGTTTGATTATGTCATCTATTTAGTTTATTTAACATGGTATGTTTACAAGTTGTTTGATTGTTTGATTATGTGCATGATATTATCTTATTTCTATAATATTTCATGAAGGAACGATATTGTTTTAACGAGGTTTTATTAACTCAATATGTGCTGAGACAGTTGAGATGCGCTTGAGTGCAAGTGGGTGCCAATTGTCGTATTATGACTAATGATTGTGAGTTGACGGTTAATTATGACATGGTTGTTAGTCTTGGTATGGGCTGATTTCATGTTAATATACATGGTGTCTTGGTCTTTGGAACAAGTGACTGACATGTGTGAACAGTTGCAGGGAAACATCCCTAATATTATCATGAAAATATAATAAATGATTTGTCTATATAACTAATAGTTCAGTGATGTGATAATACATAGTAAGACTCGGTTACAGTAAGGTAAAATTTAGAAGAAAAAAATTGGGTTAGAATTCCTCTCGCTATGTTTGGAAACTGAAACTCCAACCAAATGAGTCCTCTGCGTGAATACATGGAGTCTTATTAACCTTGATTTTGTCTGACATTTTTGGGATCTGTGTTATATTAATGAACATGTGTTTGACATGTATATTAGCTAGTTTCTAGTTATAGCTGGATCAGTCAAGGGAATTGGAATCCCTTGAGAGATGGCATGGACATGTTCAGTTACAAGGTCCTATGCTTGGCATAACAGAGTAAGGTAACCAATATATTTCTATATTTATTTATGCGCTAAAAGTTGTGTGTTTATGCTAGTATGATGCACATGATTTCGACAAAGAGTCTGCCATGGAATCTTGAAGAAGGCTCAAGTTAATGTTTCCTTTAGAAGCATTGGGAACCATGGGGTTGAGTCATGATGTCTATTGCTAGTTTTGTTCTTTCGATGCTTCTTATTTGTTTCCACTTGATTTGCAATTTTGTTTGTGTCTGGTGCAGAGTCATGCCAGTTTGTTTCTGGTGTCATACTGCTATTAGTTTTCTATGTTTTTATACTTAGTTGTTTCTTGTGCCTTCCTTTTATGTTTTGCAGGTCTTGGGAAATGGTTTGGGAAAGAGGAATGTTAATGGAGCTCAAGAAGAGCTGAATGGAACCAATAAAGTAATGTAAGACTCAGATGAAGCCTAGTGCATGTATAAGGGCAGTTGGAGGAAATAATATGATAGTCAGATGGATTGTTTGGGTCCATAGGGATGAATCGATGGTGGCAAGATAGTCGTGGGAAATGTAACATGAAAGGTAAAGTAAGTGGACTTGAGGCATTAGATACTCTTTCTATGTTGGGAACCATTGTTCTCAATGTTGTGGATGGATAATGGGACTTCTATTAACCTTGACCTTATGACTCTAGTAATCGTGTTGTGATTAGAATTATGCTCATGTCTATATATGTATACATGTATGTATGTATGTCGTTGTATGACACGTTTGTCGAGGATCATGATTGTCTTATGTTAATGATTATATGTATGTATATATGTATGTCATTATCTAACAGGGTTGTCAGGGATCATTCCTATGGAGGAATGATTTCTTATGCAAGTGAGTGGCATGAAGAAGTTCCTAGAATCAAGTGGACATGGTATCCCTAACAAATATATGAGGTTAATATCTTGTGGATATGAATTTATATTACATGTTTATATTATGCCCATGTTTATTTATAGAAGGTAATAGTATAGATCAACGAAATGAAATAAATGTGATATATGACATGTTGGGACAAGCATGGATTGTGGAAAAGGCACCACAAGTAAGGTTCCCTACTAGACACAGTTTGGTTTATATATGTGCAATACTATTGTTGTGTATTTTTTATGCATGATGTACCTATGGTGATGTGTATGTCGCGTATATGTGGTGTTATCTATATATGGTGTTGTGTGCATGTTGCATATGTGGTGTTGTGTATATATGGTGTTGTGTGCATGTTGTAAATGTGGTGTTGTGTAGATGTTGTACATGTGGTGTTTTGTGCATTTGGTTTTTTACACATGTTGTGTAGGGTGGTGTTGTGTAAATGTTGTGCAGGTGGTGTTGTGTACATTTGGTGTTGTGTACGCATTGCCAGGTCATGTTGTGTAGATGTAGTATTGTGTACACAATGTACATGTTGTTTTGTCCATATTTGGTATGGTGCTATGGGTATTGTGCAGTCGTTGTATCACGACATGTGTATTGTGGTATTGTATGTTGTGTACATATATGTATTATGTTATACATCGAATGTAGGTGTATGTGTCGTGTTTTACACCGAGTGTAGGTGTATATTGGTGTTGTACACTAGGTGTAGGTGTATGTGCTGTGTTTTACACTGGATGTAGTTGTATGTGTCGTGTTTTACACCAGGTGTAGGTGTATGTATTTTTTTGTACACCGGGTGTAGGTGTATGTGTTGTGGTACACTATGTATTTGTATGTGTCGTATAGTGAGACAGGACAAATAAGTATGATATTGGCTGGCCCTTGTTTTTTAAATTGAGGGTTGAGGCGGTTTAGTCTCAAGATACCCTCTTTGCTATTAAGGGTTGAGGTGGTTTAGTTTTTAGATGCCCTTGTTGTGGATATTGAGGGTTGAGGCTATTTAGTAATGAGATATGCTTATTGTTGATATTGAGGGAGGAGGTGATTTGTTTTGAGATTGCAACAAGATGATGGAGCTTAGTGAAAAGAGTCACCTTAACTAAGTGGGCCCGCAGACAAATTATGGCGCAAAGTCTAATTTTAGACTATGTCTATTTTTAGACATATGGATCATGTCTATGAGTTGTAGGATGTTGTTTATGGATGATTGGTCAAGTTGGTAAAAATAGATGGACTTCTATTTTTAGACAACAGTGGTGACACTGTCAAGTCTAATTATAGAGTAGTCAAATATTATTAGCTTATAATAATAATTAGACTATAAACGTTATCTTATTCTCTTGGAGCACTTTAGTTTGAGCTACAGATGTGGCACGTGTAGCTGTCAGAAGGAAATACATTTTCTTTGTGGGTCAGTTGAGTTGTTTCATGCATGACTTCAGTTAGAACTCAATCAGTTGAGTTTGGTGGAGTTGATTGTGGAGTTGATGGAGTTGTGTTCAGTTTAGCTTTGTTAAACAGGTTGTATTTAGTCTAACTGGCAAATAGACTAGAGATGAGTTGGGTGAATTAGTTATTAATTAATTCACAAGTTATTAACTCATAATACAACTAATGAATACATCAGTTAACTCAGTTGCATTTCAGTGCATGTTCAGTTCAGCAGGGACAGGTGTTAGAGAATCAGATTGCTATCAGTTGTGACTATAGTTGTGCACCAGATCTTGCACAATCAAGGGATTGAGTATGCCAATGAGTTTGCCCACGTATTTGCCCATATTTTATCTTATGCTCACGTCCAAAAGGAGCGTGTGACTATTTTGCAGGCGAGAAAAACGAGTTTGGCGAGCCATTCTCATCAGTTCTTGAGCAGGTATTGAGCAGTGGAGGCAGGAAAGCAGTGGAAGAGATTTGGAGATCAAATCTGAGTTGTATTGTGTGTAACAAAGGCGAAGATACTTGTGAGAAGTATTATGTTGTATAATGTTACATGACTCAATCATTAATATACAGATAGTTGGGTTTTTTAGCTAGATGCTTTCCCCGGGATACATACTGTGTTAATGTGTGAATGCTCTTGATGTTTTATTGTTATTGATGCTGCTATATTGATGATGAACGTAGAGGAGCTTATGTATTGTGTATGTTTTCCACAATAGTACATAATCAGGATAATCTTTGTTGAATATGTGTTAAATTATTCAAAATTTCTACATGGTATTAGAGCTGGTTGATTTGTAGAAGAGATTTCTACAGGATATCAAAGCGAGGATTAATCATCAGATCTAAGTGACTACGTTTTATTTCTTCAGGCAGAGTCTGTAATCGGGCCAGGTAGCCTCTGGATTCATCCTTCTTTTGGAAGGTGAGATATCCGGTGAATGCCCATACAGTCGATCTCTGTACAAGAAATACTTCGTTCTCACTAATTTTAGATCGGAAGCAGTTGAGTGGTTGCTGGTGGAATTCGAATTTGTAGTAGTGTTTTCTTGGTGACAACGCAGCAATGTCTTTCAACGGATTGCGATTGGAGTATGCTCTTGAGGGCAGCTCAAACTATATTGAATGGAAGGACAGGATGGAGGCAGTATTGGATGACAACGGGCTGAAGGAGTTCATAGATACGGATATCCCAAAGCCTACTCATGCTACTCAAGCTGATGCTTGGCAAAAGAAGAACGCAAAATGTCGAAGGATTCTCTTGGAGGGCGTGAAGGATCACATTGTGTCCAGCCTCCATGGAAAGGCTACTCCATATTTGATGTGGAAATCATTAACAGAATTATTCCAAAGCAAGAGCGATCAGAGGAAGCTGGCGCTCAAAGATAAACTCAGAAACATCAAATGCGAGAAGGGTGACAGTATTCCCAAGTATCTCACGAAGTTCACTCAGTGTCGAGATGAGCTGGGAAGTGTGGGGGTTATTGTCTATGATGAGGACTTGGTGAGCTTGGCTCTCCTTGGTCTTCCGAAGAGTTGGCATTCCTATCAGGACTCTGTCAATGGTCGGGAGAAGTTGCCAGGATGGGAAAAACTATGGTCAGATCTTGTGCAGGAGGAGATCAGGCGGAGTACCAGGGACGGATCTTCGTCAAAGGGAGCTGATGAAGAGAATTGTGCTTTGGCTGCCAAAGCAAAGAAAGGGAAGACCAAGAAAGCTTCTCCAGTCTGGTGCGAAAGGTAAGAAGCAGGATATGTCCAAGGTGAAGTGTTTTCACTGTCACCAGCACGGACACTATGCCACAAATTGTCCGCAGAAGAGGAAGAACAAGCAAGCTGCTGGATCTGCAGGGGGAGAGGCCTTAGCTTCTCAGTTTGAGCTTGATTTTTCATTGATCGCATGCTTGGTTTCAAGTGTGATGGGAACAGTGTGGTTCTTGGACAGTGGTGCGTCCTTTCACATGACGGGAGATAGAGATTTGTTCTCTGATCTG
>APFE030861154.1:0-27088 GCA_000404065.3 Pinus taeda
AAATAAATTAATTATATTATTTAATAATAATCTTATACATATCAATAATATTGTGTGTCAATTAAAGTTATAAAAAAATGAGAGATTTTTAATATTTATTAGGTTTATATACATCTAATTTGAATTTCAAATTATAGAACTTATTTTATATATTGATTTAAAATTAGTGATTTATTATGCTTATTTAAAATTTGATAAATAAAAATATAAAAATAATATTTTCTTTAGATTTAAAAGAAATTTGACTCTTAATTTATGGTTATATATTATTTCGCTCTATCATTCTCCCAACCCACTTTCTATGTGAATTCCTTATACAACAAAATATAGCTTATATAATATTACTATTTCACTCAATGCTCAGAATCTCCCCATTTAATTTATTGTACAATAAATTTAAATGGAAAATACATATCAAATTTTGATCATTACAAAAATATTATTGCAAATACAAAAAGATGCCATATCAAATTTTCCTCATCCTCACACAAATTCTCATATCAAATACACGACTAGTCAAATATCATATTAGATTTTCATCATTACATTGAAAAATATTGTAAATACCCAAGCATATAAATATTCCTTCATTTTTTGTTACACACAAGATTGTAAGTACACACACAACAAACATGATGAAGGATACAAATACAAAATAAAAAATACATACAATCAAGAATACAAACACATAATAAATACGACATTAAGCTACACAGATGTTTGTGAAAATTTGATGTGATGCTCGCATACTAAACATCATATTGAATTTTCATCATTACATTCAAAAACACTATAAATACACAAGCATATGTAAACATTCCTTAAGATTTTATTACACACAAGATTGTAAATACACAAACAAATGTGATGTATAATACAAACACAATCATAAATGCATACAATCAATACAATCAAACAACAATCATAATTACATTCACACATATGTGAGCATCACATCAAATTTTCATATTTATATTAAAAAACATATAGATACACAAGTACTCAAACATCATATTGAATTTTCATCATTACATTAAAAAACATTGTAAATACACAAGCATATATAAACATTCCTTGAGGTTTTATTACACACAAGATTGTAAATACAAAAACAAATGTGATGAATAATACAAACACAATCAGAAATGCATACAATCAAACAACAGTCATAATTACATTCAAACATATGCGAGCATCACATCAAATTTTCACAAACATATGCGTAGCTGAATGTCGTGATGAAGAATACAAACACATAATAAAAATGCATACAAATCAAGAGTATAAACACACATACAATCAAAAGTACAAATCCACAATTAAAAATGAGAAGAATCAAGATTGAAAACACACAATCAAGAGCACAATTCAAGTTTTAATCATTACAAATAAGATTGTAACTACATAATCAATACAATGCACAATAACTACACTAACATAACAAGCATTAGAAATACATAAACATTCAAACATCAAAATCATTGCAAATACACAAGAATACAAACATCCCATCAAATCTTCTTATTACATACAAAATTATAAATACTACAAACATTGCATGTCAATTTTTGATCATCATACACACAGAATTGTAAATATCCGAACATATAAAATTAATGTAGAGAGTAAATCAAGCCATATGCTAAAGAAAATCCACACACATTTCAAAGTACATTTCAAACATGTCATCCACATTTATTGTAAATGCATAACTATGTAAATAAAGGCCAAACAACAACCAATCCCATACACAATAAAAAATACACATCCAATAATGAACGTCACAAAAAACATTGTAAAGACAAAAAAATACATTGAACATTATATATCAAATTTTGATCATTACACACAAAAAAAGTTTTAAATGCACAAACATAATATAAACACCAAATTTATATACATATATATAATCATAAGTATATATATATATTATATATATAATATATATAATATATATATAATTATTTTTAATATTCTACAATTTTTTTATATATATAAAATATATAAATAAATATTAATATAGTATAATTAATAAAGTTGAAAAGAGTTATTTAAAAAACTCAAATTTAATTAACATATTAAAACACTCTATTTTATTTTATAATTTATTTATATATATATGTTAAATAATAATATAAAATGATTTTTCCTTAATATTTAAATTAAATATTTATAGTGAATTATTTGTAATATATTTATAACGGAAAATAGTAATAAAATATTATAATAATATTTCATAATTTTAGGTTAATGATAATCAATATTAATAATTATTTAATAATAATCAACTATACAAAAATAAAAATTGAAAACTTATTTTATATTTAGATAAACATAATATAATCCAACTCTATATATATAGATATAATTGGATTATATTATAAATATTATTTCATATAAATATATGTTTATAGGGTATTATAAATAATTTAGTTATTCTTAAATAAATGACAAAGTTAATTATAGATATGAGGGATAATTATAATGATTATTTAAATTTGGTGATTTATTATTATTTAAACTGTGATAAATAAAAAATATAAATTTTATATTTAAAAGGAACTTCACTTGGCTTCGAGAATTTTATGATACAAATTTCTACTAACCAGGCCATCTACGTGAAGGTGGAAGCTCATTTGGCCCCTCCCCTCACTCCTAATTTATGGTTATACTACTATTTCACTCATCACTCCCCAACCCCACCTCCTATGTGATTTCCCTATGCAATAAATAAAGTTCATTTGAGCTACCCCTCACTTATAGTTTATATAATATTACTATTTCACTCAACACTCTCCCAATCCCCCCATTTAATTTCTTGTGCAGTAAATTTAAATTCAAAATACACAACAAATTTTAATCATTAAAGAAATATTATTGCAATTACAAAAGGGATGCCATATCAAAGTTTGTTCATTCTGACAGAAATTCTCACGTTCCAAGAATATCCACAATGACAATGAACAAATGACAAATAAGCAAACAACCCAATCAAACAACAATGATCATTACATTAAAAAATATTACAGATATGCAAACATCACATCAAATTTTCATCATTCCATTCAAAAGAATATAAATACACAAGTACTGAAACATCATATCAGATTCTCATCATTACATTAAAAGACATTGTAAATACACAAGCACACATAAACATTCATTCATATTTTATTACACACAAGATTGTAAATACACCAACAAATGTGATCAAGAATACAAACTCACAATTAGGAATGCATACAATCAGTAATACAAACACATACAATCAAGGGTACAAACACACAATGAAAAATACAAACAATCAAGGGCAAAAACACACAATCAAAAATACATAAAATCAAGAGTACAAAAACACAATCAAGGGCACTTTTCAAGTTTTAATCATTACAAATAAGATTGTAAGTGCAGAAACAATACGAAACACATGATGAATACATAAAAATTTAAACATCAAAAGCATTGCGAATACACAAGCATACAAATATTCCATCAAATATTCTTATTACACACACAAAATTATAAGTACTACAAACATTTCATATCAAATTTTGATCATCATACACATAAGGTTGTAAATATCCAAACATACAAAATTAATGTGTACACTAAATCAAGCCATATGCTAATGAAAATCCACACATATTTCAAAGTACATGTCAAACATGTCATCCACATTCATTGTAACTATACAACTATGTAAATAAAGCCCAAACAACAACCCTTCTCATACACAATCACAAATACACATCAAATAATGAACATCACAAAAAGCATTGTAAAGACACAAAGATATATTGCAAATACAAAAGGATGCCATATCAATTTTTGCTCTTTCCGGCACAAATTCTCACAATCCAAGCATATACACAATCACAATGAACAAATGACAAATAAACAAACAACCCAATCAAACAACAATCATAATTACATTCAAACATATGCGAGCATCACATCAAATTTTCATCTTTACATTAAAAAACATATAGATACACAAGTACTCAAACATCATATTGAATTTTCATCATTACATTCAAAAACATTGTAAAATACACACGCATATATAAACATTCCTTAAGATTTTATTACACACAAGATTGTAAATACACAAACAAATGTGATGAATAATACAAACACAATAAAAAATGCATACAATCAAACAACAATCATAATTACATTCAAACATATGCGAGAATCACATCAAATTTTCATATTTACATTTAAAAACATAGAGATACAAAAGTAATCAGACATCGTATTGAATTTTCATCATTACATTCAAAAACACGGTAAATACACAAGCATATATAAACATTCCTTAAGATTTTATTACACATAAGATTGTAAATACACAAACAAATGTGATGAATAATACAAACACAATCAGAAATGCAAACAATGAAGAATACAAACATTTCAAAGTACATATCAAACATGTCATCCACATCCATTGTAAATACACAACTATGTAAATAAAGCCCAAACAACAAGCATTGTCATACACAATCACAAATACACATCGAATAATGAACATCACACAAAAAGCCTTGTAAAGACACAAAGATACATTCAACATTGCATATGAAATTTTGGTCATCTCACAAAAAAGAGTTTTGAATGCACAAACATAATATAGATACCAAGCACCTAAAGAAAATTCTCACACATTTCAATATACATATTAACATGCCACTCATTCATTGTAAAACACAATCATATAAATGAAACTCGAACAACAATCATTTCACAAAATTCTGCATTTAAATTCATCATCACAAAGTTATAGAAAAACACATCAATCAAGGTATACAATAAAAACATACAACTTGATCATACACAAATTGAACCACTAAACAAACATCCAAAAATTGCGCAATTGTCACAAAAGCCGCTGGTTGGAAAAATATAATATTGGCTAAATCAAATGCATTTACATAACTTCAAGTTGATTTGAGATTTTAAATTTTCAATTAACATGTTATAACTATCTATATTGATGCATTATTTGACACTTTTAATCTACAATCTATTAAACTAAAACTATCTAGTTCTAAAATAAACAAATAAAAACACATGAAAAAGTAAGGTAAAGAGAGGGACACAAACCCTTGAGGATAGCCATGGTCCATCCTCAAGAGCAATGAGAAAGGGCTTTTAGCCCCTTCAAACAAAATAATACTTTTTATTATTATGATGTTTTAGAGAATTATATAATAAACATGAAAAATAAATGCAAGCTAGTTTATTTTGGCTAGTGATAGCATAATAAATTCATATCTTTTGTCATGACTTGTAGATATTTCATCTATCTTAGCATGCTTG
Organism: Pinus taeda; assembly: GCA_000404065.3. Taxonomy (NCBI): domain Eukaryota; kingdom Viridiplantae; phylum Streptophyta; class Pinopsida; order Pinales; family Pinaceae; genus Pinus; species Pinus taeda. The sequence goes on from APFE030861154.1 coordinate 5,323, forward strand.
TACATTCTTCATGTCCTTCTTATCATCTGCATAAAAACAAAAAACAAAGAAACAAACACAACAACCTCACCATAAATTATAAATAAATAATCATACACAAAAAAAAAAAAGAAGAATCTTAAGATTCTTTTCATTAAATATGTATTTTTGATAAAATCCCGCAATAACTCTATAATTATAACACCTAGCAATCTTGTATTATAACATAGTCAGTCAAGAAAATGATTACCTTTCCTGCTACAGAATATTGCATATTTGCAAGGTTACAGCATTGGGAGACCGGGTAAGGCCACTACTGGACACCGCAAGGGAGAAACTGCAAGGTTACATTCGCCAGCAAATCCCAGCCTATCCAGTTTGCCTTCCAACAATATACGCATATTTGCAAGGTTACAGCATTGGGAGACCGGGTAAGGCCACTACTGGACACCGCAAGGGAGAAACTGCAAGGTTACATTCTCCAGCAAAGCCCAGCCTATCCAGTTTGCCTTCCAACAATATACACCAGGTGTAATTAAGCCCTTCAAAACTGGTAAGGAAAGGGTAGCTGTTAACAACAAATAATGAAAAGCAAGCTAATCTTTCAATTACTTAAAAATCATACCGGAAAAGATTTAAAAAAGAAACCATTTTCTGTTAGTATATTTTCCCGTGTAAGAATAAATGTCCATGTCATGACTGTAACTAAACACATAGGTGGCCATGTGAGGAAAATGTAAGCGCACCCTTTCCATTATTAAATCATAGGCATTACAGTATAATATAAGCTGTAGACCAGAATCAATCTGTTTCTGGTGGTAAATATTTATATTCTCAAATTCCCTATTATTCCATTATCAAATGATAGGCATTACATTATAATATAAGGTGTAGTCCAGAATCTATTTCTGGAGGTAAATATTTATATTCTCAAATATCATCGTGGTACAGAATTCATATTTCTCAACCATCAGATCATAAATGTGCTGTAAGATTTAAACAAACCACTTTCTTTGTCTGTAAGAATAAATAACAATCAAATCATAAATATCCATGTCATGACTGTAACTATAAAATCTAAGCTTACCAATTCTATTTTAAATATTATAATATAATCTCTTTTTGGTGGTAAATATTTATAGTCTCTATGTTTCTCGATTATTTTTATATTAATAAAACATTTATAAATGGAATGATATGTTTGCTTTCAACTACTTTATATAATATAAAAATAGAAAGAGAATTAGAAATAAATCTGAAGGCCAGCCTATGAGCTTGTCAAACGCAATTACACAGAAGCCCAAGCAAAGCAAATAAACGGAAACCCTGAGTGAGTGAATATACCATAAAATAAAAATTTAAGAATGATTAAATACAGAGAGCAAATTTACCAAATTAAGAATCAAATAAATAGTTATGGTGTTTTATGTAATCTCATATGTACAGGCTAATTTGGCAGTGGGCGAGATTGGAATAGACACTGAACCTCTGAATTTAATGACATCGTTTTCAAAAGATTCACTATCACACTCAGGTCATCTAAAAATTTCACTATCAGGCTCAGGTTGCTTACTTGAAATGCAGTGAACTGAACTTGAATGGTGACTCGGGCTTCATCCTGGAGCCGGGTCTAAACTCGTCAACATCAGTATTCTTCCCCATAGATATTTCATTCTTCCCATCGAGTGAAAAATGATCTCCAACTACATGGAGAAGAATAAGAATATCATTTATACCTTGCCCTTGGAAATTAAAAATTTCACAACGACATTTTTTTATACAAACATGGATCTACGCTACCTTGTAGTTGCGGACCAAACTGTGTAAAAGATTCTGAATATCTTCGTAGCAATGTTTTTTTTTTCATAAAATTAATTATTAAAATTAATTAAATAATTTGTTTTGACAACTGCATGAACCAATATTGAATATACCGTGTCATCCAGAAACTCCAAACAGGGGAGACAAAACAGAATATATATGACGAAACAGAATATATATGTTTTACATTTGTTATGATCCCGATTTCCGATTTTTTAATCCCTACTCTGTCATGAAACTATATCTATATTAGAACTGTATTCTGTTTCCCTTCTAATAGAACTGAGGACATATTGATTAAAAAAAGAGCTAGAGGACATAATGATTAAAAAAAGAGCTAGAGGACATACTAAAGAAAAAGAGGACATGTTTATTTTGGTTGAAGATGTTCAATACCCAACCGCACTCCATCCCGCCCAAAATGCAAAAGCAAATGGTGACCCAACAGCTGAGCAGCAGTCCATTTGCTGAGATGTAGCAGCAGACCAGGGCAGGCCAGTCCGCTTTCTGCCCGCCCGGCCGGCAGAAATGGGAAATGCCCAATAAAACACTCCACCAGACTCAACCCCAGTCTCCATATATCGCCCGCGTATTCGTCGTACCTTTCACCATGGGTCTCGGGGTCGAATCTCTCGGGGCTCATATTTTGATGACCTTAACAATTCTAGATTTGTTAAAAAATCTTAATGCCAGCAAACATAATATTTTGTCCACTGGATGTGGAAATTGTAATAATAACAATCCGGATGGTCCACATGTGACTGTTGAGAAAATCTGAGCCACTAAATTACAATTTAAATCCAACATAACCCAGAAATTCAATATAATCCAAACATATTGAATCCAAATATAAACACAAAAATTCAATAGGTTGAGTATATATCCTGCTATTGCGAAAATATGGAAAATCTGAGCAGGACCGGTGAAGTAGTTTTGACTAATCGATTGCCGAATCCAACCCCACCTCCTGAACCTACCCATTCTCAATCTCTCCGAGAGGGAATGAAAATGGTAACGAAATAATCGATATAGGATTTTAGATAACAGGTAGGTTTCAGGCTTCAGCTACGAATGATAAAATAATAATTCACTGAAGAGCGTTGCTGGGTCCTTGGATGTAATATGCTTAACCTAGAAAATATAACAGAGTGCATCAATAATTCAGTGCAAAATTAAGATAGATGATGCAGAAACAATCCCTTATATTATTATTTAGCGAACCGATAGAAAGCTAGGAGATAACAGAGTGCATCAATAATTCAGTGCAAAATTAAGATAGATGATGCAGAAACAATCCTTTATATTATTATTTAGCTAACCGATAGAAAGCTAGGAGAGAAGCAATCTGCAAGAAAATTTTATAAAAGTACAGTGCAATCTGAAAAATCTCTTCATCACACATGCATTTCTGAATCTCCATAGTGCAATCGACAATGACTTTATAACAGCCAACGAAATTAAAGTGCAATCGACAATGACTTTATAACACCCAACGAAATTAACACAGTCAATCAAGAAAATGTTGCGCTTACCTCCGAGGGATGAATCCACATTGATAGGCATAATATTTACAAGGGTTACGAAGTTTCTCAATCCTTCCCCTTAGATTCAATGTCTATGTCCCAGGTCTAATCTGGGAGAATCCACCCACCGAAATTAACAGTCAGTCAACAAAATGTTTACCTCTGATGGATGAATCCACATTGACAATCCCTTTTTCCTTGCCCTATGCACTCACTGTATACGAAGGTGTAATTACGCCGTTAACTCCATCTTTAACATCTTCACTTTACAGGAATTTCTCCTCTAGAAAAGCTCTTCTTCGATGCCAGCCATATTCAACAGTGGCATTGGCAGGCCCGGTTTCTCTGCTTTCTGTGCAACGAGGGATCTATGCTGCCGCCTCAACCTGGATGAAGAGGATCTAATTTAAAATAACAAGAAACCACCTCTCAGCATGGATGAATTTTTCGATGCCAGCCATATTCAACAGTGGCATTGGCAGGCCCGGTTTCTCTGACTGTCTGTGCAACAAGGGATCTATGCTGTCGCCTCAACATGGATGAAGAGGATCTAATTTAAAATAAAAAGAAACCACCTCTCAGCATGGATGAAGAGGGTCTAATTTAGAGGAATTAATTTAAAAAACCAAGAAACATGGATCGAGGATCTAATTTACACAACCAAGAAACCGCCTCAGCATGGATGCACAGGATTTAATTTAAAAAACCAAAAAACATTGATGCACGGGATTCAATTTAGAAAACCAAGAAGCCGCCTCACCATGGATGCAAAGGATCTGATTTTAAAAACCAAGAAACCGCAGGCTCTGCAGAATTTCTCCTCCAGAAAAACGCTCCCAGTGGCCACTATTCCACTATGGCCACTGCCAAGATCCAACCGTGATATCTCCATTTCTCTGCAAGTAGGGATCTATACTGCCGCCTCTCACTAAGGATGCAGAAGATCTAATTTAATAAAAAAACCAAACAACACTGAACATCAATTTACTGAAATGAAATTTCTAAAATCAAATCGATTCCTCTCATTCACTTAATCTTATTTGCAACCCACAACCCATAATCAGAGTGACCCATACAAAGAGTTTTGAAAATAAATTTACTGGAATGCCTCATTTACCTGTCAACGACTGGGACGCAGCATTTAACTGTGATCCCTGGGCACAGTGGTCTTGATTCAATAATTGATACGCTCCCTGCTTCCACCTCTCAGGGAACACGAGCAGGCCTCTGTTTCCACCTCTCAGAGAATACAAGCACACCACAGAGACAGACAGACACAGTCACGCACACCAAACAGATGACAGAAACCACAGAGACCAGACCACATTCATACACACACACCATTTGCAGCTCCAATCGCACGAGACTCACGAGACTAGACCACACAATGCAGGAAACTCTGCGAGGAGGAGGAGGAAAGGCACTGCAAGGCCAATGCCAATATGAATTCCAAAAATTGAATCGAATTAAAGAAATCAATATCCTTGACCGTTGCTATAACCTGTTTGATCTGCAGTGCCACTTATCTCTTTGCACTTTGCTCTCTGCTGGGATTGCAGCGTTAGTTATCTCTTAATGTTGATGCCACTTTCGTTTGCAACGGACGGTCTCTTAGATGCGGAAAGAAAGATGCTCCAGCTTTTTTTTCAAATGTGCACAACAAAAGCACAATCCATGTCATTGAAGCAAAAATAGAAAGATGCTCCAGCGTTTTTTTCAAATGTGCACAACAAAAGCACAATCCATGTCATTGAAGCAAAAATAAAATAGAAAGATGCTCCAGCTTTTTTTTCAAATGTACACAACAAAAGCACAATCCATGTCATTGAAGTAAAAATAGTAATAAAAGCACAATTTATGTTATCCAAGCAAACATAGTAATAAAAGCACAAGCTATGTTATCTCATCAAAAAACCAAAAATAGTAATAAAATCATCTAGTCAAAAATACAATCCAATTTTTAAAATAAAATCATCGAGTCAAAAATAGAATCCAATTTTTAAAATAGAAGGGTCAAACCCCCTTTTTCATGTTATCACAATGACATTTTCATATCATAGTTTAGGAATTAAATAATTTAACCTAATTAAAATAATCAAAGAGCCCTCACCTTTGCCATTACCTATATCAATTTTCACCTATGATAAACACTATGATTTATTCTATGAGCTATTATATGCAATGAATGACTCAGATTATCTCTTAGATTTGGAAATATGCTCCATCTTTTTTCACAGCTACAGAACAAAAGCACAATCCTTGTCATGGAAGAAAAAATAGTAATAAAAGCACAATCCATGTCATTCAATAAAAAAAATAATAATAAAAGCACAATCTGTCATCCACTTATAAAATACTAATAAAAGCACAATTAAAATCATCAAAAAGACCCCACACCCTTGCAATAACTTATGCCAATTTTCTCCTCTAATAAGCACTATGAGTCATCGTATGTTAGTGTTCTCTGATAAGCACTATGAGTTATCTCTTAGATGCTGCTATCACAATATTCCAATTCCCAAGGGAGGGTTGGAATTGCAAGAAGTGGAAAGATGCTCCATCCAATGGAGGATGTAGCCACCTTTCACAACTAAACAACAAAAGAAAACCATTTTGCATAAATTATACTTTAGGTTTGCTTTCTCACATCCATGCAAAGCTTGAACTCTTCCCAATTTTCTTCTTGGAACATCCCTCCTAAATATCTTCCAAGATGCTAAGCTGCTTGCTATTGCTCACAATCAAGAAACACCTAGTTTGAATCACAATCAAGAAACATCTAGTTTGAATAGTGAAGGGAAGAACAAACATCGATTCTATCATTGGAAATATTTTCATTTTGATAATGAATGTTGTGACTTGTAGAAAAAATGGCCAATGCCTTTCTTACTGAACAACATTGAACAACACAAGTGTTGACATTGATGATGCACACCTAGATCTTAATGTTAATAATTCAACCTCCACCCACCCTTAGTTGGTTCTCGTGGGGAAAAACTACTATGAGAACAAGAATGAAGCTCGCTTCACTCAACAATTTCTAGATCAAGCAACAACTTGCACAATTAATCATAGACAACGGAAACAAAAATAACTTTCTTTCTCAACAATTGATTGACAAAATCCAACTTTCTACCACTCATCCCCAACCATATCATATTGGATGGGTCCACGAAGAAGTACCTACTTTATGTTTATAGTGTTTATCATATTTTCCATTAGACCATTCATTGATACAATTGATTGTGATGTTACACCCTTCTATTGTTGAGATGTGAATTTTTTTGAGCCCTACCAGTTTCACAAAAAAGCACAAACTTGTGGGTATTATAACTTCTACGATTAGTTCTATAAGGATAATAAGATCTACAATGTCATCTCTTCTTTCCCTTATTCTGCGTTTGCAAGAAGATAAGTTATTAACCATATAAATATCTACGAGTTGAAAATGTTTGATATGTTGCCATGCTCATCCCCATCCGCATTCATCTACTTGATTTATAATGCTCACACTTTTGCATGGAGATGTATTTTTGAGCATCAAGTCCAACTCCAATCCTCATCTTACTTCAGACCATGCCCTACTTTTCCTTTTCCCTTGATTGTGGAACTCAGATACTCTTTATCATCATGCTTCCACAAGGGGTTAAATTCCTTGACATAATATGTTTTTTTTGCCTACCTATTTTGTCCACATGGCAATCCTGAATTTTTCTAACACACACTTTTTTATCTCCTCCTTGGTGTGAGGACAGTCATGCAAATTTATGTCCCATTTGCCTAACCACTTTTTATTTTGCTTCATGCACGTATTTTTCCGATGACTTAGCTCCTATTTGACAACCAAGTTGGGCCATCGGTGCTTATCCATATTTTCAACCTTCTTTAGGTAACTCAGTAGATGAATGATCAATGAAGCATCAATTAGAAACATACCAGCCTCAGCTAAAAGTATATCGTATAGAACCGTTGATTTGACTTTGAGGCTACTTGTGATTAGATGCTTTTGGATTCTTTCTATTTGCCGCCATTTGTGGCTTGACATGTCACTCCCCCATATCTCACAAACATATAGGATAATTGGCACCACTAATAAACCAAAGAGGGTTTTCTTAGTCTTCCAATCCCATAATTATGCTTGTCTACACTTGTTCGGGAGAAGGTAGGAAGCCTTCCACCCTCCTTGGATTCTTTTTGATCTACATGCTTCCCAGTCGAGCCTCTAGTAGAACTCAATTCCTAGATATTTGTACTAGTCTACAACCTCCAAGGGGTTGCCCTCAAAGAGAAAAGTATCCTGCTATTTATTTCTTTTTAGGGAGAAAATCATGACTTTAGTTTTGCTTAAATTTACTTGCATTTCTCGCATATTGACAAAAGAGTTCCATAGCTTTCAAATTCTTTCTCAGACCTATCACAGATTTAGCAATAAGGATAAGTTCATCGGCATATAAAAGAAATTTCACTAGATATCTTGCTAATTGGATGCCTTCTCCTTTGATATTTCGTATCCACTCTTCAAGCTTATCAATATATAAACCAAACAAAGTGGGGGAAGGAGGCCATCCCTGTTTGACTCCTATGTCATTGCCAAAGCATTCAGACATACCCTTTTTTGTTTTGATTTATGCTCTAATGTGCTCATATAGCTTATGAACATCAGGTCTATATTCCTTTGAGGCCCCTTGTTCTTCCATTCTGTGCCATAGCTTATCTCTAGGGATAGTATCAAAGGTTTTTTTGAAGTCAACAAAGCAAAAAAATGTTTCTCGACCATTGTTATCCCAAACTTTTTGAATGAGATGCTTTAGAGTGATGCAATGATCAATGGTAGAATTCTTAGGCCTAAAACTAGCTTGCCCCTTTGCTCTTTTCTCCTCGTTTTCATCTCACACGTTGATTCTGTTCTCTAGGATGCTCGCAAAAAGTTTTCCAAGAAGAGGGTCGATCATAATAGTAAGATAGTTAGATGGGTTGTTGATGTCTCCAGTTTTGTGAAGAGGTATAGCAACACTTGTTGTCCATTTACCCGGAAAGCTACCTAGACTGCATTTGTTAAAGATCTCTTCGATGTGTGGGGCTAGAAACTTCACACCGCATTTCAAATATTATGTATGCATACTATCAATGTCTTGTGCTTTACCATTTGCTAGTTTCTTTATACCTTGCTCAATATCCCCAATCGATAATATCTCTATTGAGGAGACAATCATGGGAGGCTTACTTTTCTCATTCGTCCACTCATATAGAAGTTTTGCATAGACTAGCCACTAGGCATCTGTGATACTGCTTTCAATTTGTTTTTTCTTGTGTTGCGGTTCCTTCCAGAAACCTTTGGGATTATGTTTTCCCAAAGAAATCAATTCTTTCCTTCTTGCATTCACATAGCTTTATTTTTTTTATTTTATCAATTGCTTATATATAATCGTGTTTTCTTTGCTTGAATTTTCTTTAAAGGACCTTTTCACCTCCTTGCACTCCTTGTCATACCAAGGATTAGCTGGGAAGGTATTTGAGATCATGTGTTTCCATATGGGAAAAAATGTCTTTATCCTCAGCTATGGGCCCCAACCTTGGGCCTCTTTTCCATGGGTAACCTCTGCAATTCCATCTTACCATGTTTAGGTACTCCCGTGGGGCCCCGAATACCTATTTCTTGTTTGTTAATCTATCAGTGACTTGGGCTTTCTCATTTTTCAACCATGCCCAATTTCCTCCCTCTCTTGTTGATTTTACTTCCATTATTTCCTCTTTTCTTCTTGTTGGGTGAATGTTAAATCTTGGTCTAAGTAGATACAAGTGCCTTTAAGCAATCCTTTATTCCTCAGGATTTTAGACTTATCCTCTATGATTCTTAAAGTAACTCTGACACGTCTATTCCTTCCTTCTCCCACATTCTTTCCTATCTCGTTGGCCTGTTGTATCCCCCCCGTCCAATGCAACTAATCCTTGAGAAAATTCCTTACTAGAATATTCGTTCTCTCTTTTTCCCCAAAGTCCTTCAAGCCTTTGATGATGATATTTACCATTTTTTCTTCTTTGTCCTTTCCTTTCTCATCTGCCTCTTGACTTCTTTTTCTATAAATTCCTTTTGTTCACTTGGTGGTTATTTTACTACCTGAGCCCATGATTTAGCCTCTTTTATTTGCTCCATTAACTTGTTTTCTCTTATTTTCATGTCTACCATTACTGACTGAAATTTTTCCATCTGAATTGTGTTAGTTGCTCCCGTTGGCTCTAAAAGTGGAGTAAGAAGAGAATCATTGTGATTTTGAACTCATTTCATAGCAAAAGAAGTAGATATCTTTGTGAAAAAAGATAGGAACATGAGAAGAAAATGTTTCTAGTTGAGAAAAGGGGTAAAGGAAACAACTTGAGCTTTTGAGGCATGGTGTGTAGGTATGTGTCCAATGATGTTAACAAAATCTCATCTTAACATTCTTCAAGTTGTTTCTGACTACCTAGTTGTTTTGTAGATTATAAAAATGTGAGTAGTTTAAAAAATAGAAGTTTAGGCATTGACTATTAGGAGCACCGAAAGGTGGGAAACATTAGTTCCCAACTAATCCTATGTTAAAGAAGACATGTACAAAATAGTGTTCACAATAAGCGTAGAGGTATTACAACTTATAGTTGTTGAAGGTTTAAATGCATAATATCAATGCAGTGTAGATCACATGAAACCTCCTTAATAGACCTTACATGCAAGATCACAATGCCATCTATAATGGATACTACATCACTCACAAACTTCAAAAGATGGAAAGGTTTTCCAAATTCATTTTTCCTTCTAAATTTTCCTCTATTGCCAATTGATATGAGTACAGGTAGCCTGCATTGTACATATTCACAGATGAAAGAAGAATGCAAATACCAAAAGGAGAACATAAAATCATACATGTTGTACACTATTGTTTTGTGTGGTTATATTTGTACAAAAATGGTGGAGAGTGATCATACTTGAAAATGTCTCAAAGGGTTACAAATATCATATGCAAAGTTAGGTGAGTGATCATCTTTGACCGAGTCACCAATGGACTATTGATGACAAGGTAGATAAACTACAAGACATAAAGTACAAAATAAATAACACACAAATATATTACATATTTGGACTAGATCCAATAGGAACTATGGACAAAGTATGATGAATTTGTCCATGATAAAAATAAATTGTCTCCAATTTCTATTGATTGTACACACTTTCTAGTGAAAGACATCATCATTTGTAGGAACTGAGATGATGGGAATAACCTGATTGGGTACCAAAAGAATGGATGTTAAAATGGGGGGTTATGGAATAATTACAGGGGCATTGATGTTCAGTATAGAATGTCCTCTGAATAAGATTAAACTAATAGTTTGTTGCGGAAACACCTATGCAAAAAATATGACCTCCGTATCCTTAGTTGGAGTGAACCATGAAGAAAAGGCTATCTGGGGCATGTTTTGAAGTAAGACAACGATTGGAGTTGGACTTGATGCTCAGAAATACATCTCCATGAAAAGGTGTGAGCATTATAAAGAAAGTAGATGAATGCGGACAAGGATGAGCATTGGAATGTATCAAACATTTTGAACTCATGGATATTGATATGGTTAATAACTTATCTTCTAGCAAATGCAGAATAAGGGAAAGAAGAGATGACGTTGTAGATCTTATTAGCCTTGCAGAACTAATTGTGGAAGTTATAATACCCACAAATTTGTGCTTTTTTGTGAAAATGATAGGGCTCGGAAAAAATCACATCTCAAGAATAGAAGGGTGTAACATCACAATCAATTGTATCAATGAATGGTCTAATGGAAAATATGATAAACACTACAAAAATAAAGTAGGTACTACTTCGTGGACCTATCCAATATGATATGGTCGGGGATGAGGATGAGTGGTAGAAAATTGGAATTTTCAATCAATTGTTGAGAAAGAAAGTTATTTTTGTTTCCGTTTTCTATGATTAATTGTGTAAGTTGTTGCTTGACCTAGAAATTTTTAAGTGAAGAGAGCTTCATTCTTGTTCTCACAGTAGTTTTCTCCCACGAGAACCCACTAAGGGTGGGTGGAGGTTGAACTATTAATATTGATATCTAGGTGTGCATCATGAATGTCAACACTTGTGTTGTTCGATGTTGTTCAATAAGAAAGGCATTGACCATTTTCTCCTAAAATTCATAACATTCATTATCAAAATGACAATATTTCCAATGATAGAATTAATTGTGATTCAAACTAGGTGTTTCTTGATTGTGAGCAATAGCAAGTAGCTTAGCGTCCTGGAAGATATTTAGGAGGGATGTTCCAAGAAGGAAATTGGGAAGAGTTCAAGCTTTGCATCAATGTGAGAAAGAAAACCTAAAGTATAATTTATGAAAATGGATTTCTTTTGTTGTTTAGTTGTAAAAGGTGGCTACATCCTCCATTGGATGGAGCATCTTTCCACTTCTTGCAATTCCAACCCTCCCTTAAGAATTGGAATTTTGTGATAGAAGCATCTAAGAGATAACTCATATTCCTTATCAGAAGAGAACATTGACATAAGATAACTCATATTACTTATTAGAGGAAAAAATTGACATAAGTTATTGCAAGGGTTTGAGGGCTCTTTGATGCTTTTAATTGTGATTTTACAACTCTTTTTTAAGTGGATGATAGATTGTGCTTTTATTACTATTTTTTTCTTCGATGAAATGGATTGTGATTTTTTTATATAGCTATGAAAAAGTATGGAGCATATTTCCACATCTAAGAGATAATCTGAGTTGTAAGTTGCATAGGATAGCTCATTGGATAAATCATAGTGCTTATCAGAGGAGAAAATTGACATAGGTAATAGAAATGGTGAGGGCTCTTCGATTATTCTAATTAGGTTCAAATATTTAATTCCTAAACTATGATATGAAAATGTCGTTGTGATGACATGAAAAGGGGTTTTGGTCCTTCTTTTATATCTACATGCTTCTATTTTAAAAATTGGATTCTATTTTTGACTAGGTGATTTTATTACTATTTTTTCTTGTATAACATAGATTGTGATTTTATTGCTATTACTATTAGAATGATAAATTGATATAACTAAAACTAAAAAATAGTAAAGAGTGATGAGTCAAAAAATCGGTCTAAGGTCATTGATATCTAGAGTCAAGACTTGAAAGTACCGAAAATTTAAAATGGACAATGAGAATTGAAGGGGCATTGTAGGGAAGGAGAGGCTAAAAAATAGTTAAATGTAAAGTCAGACAAAGATGCGTTGCAAGAAAAATAGAGGTAAGCTTGGTAAGTTGAATGGGTGAGTTAGGGATTCCAAATTAATTTAGGTTTTGATATTTGTTAAGTAATTTTTTTTTTTAATTTATTATTTATTTATTTATTTTGTTTTCTTTAATTTTTTTTTAAATTTCAAGCGCTATTAGACAAAATTGAGGGGGGTGTTATCTCAGCCTAGGTTCAGAGTATAACATTCAACGATTTCTTTTTTTCAAAAGATTCAGGCGCTAACAGTTGGATTTTTAGCGGCAATTAAAAAATGTCGAATGAAGTCATTGACAGTCGGATTATCAGTGAAAATTCAAAAGCCATCAAAATAAAGGCACTGATGGTGGGATTGTCAGCTTGGATTTCAAAAAATATGTCTATTTTTAGAGAATTAATAGCTCACACGTTAGTAGAGGATCGAGTACCAAGGCAAGCGAGCACTAGCCAAATAAGTGATGTGACGTGTCATTTCATGATTTCACATTATAATTCGTTTGAATTTCTACCACTGAGGGTAATAATCATTGTAAACTAGTGATATGATAGGTCAATTTTATATATGGTTGATTTACTATTTCACCATCACGTTTAATCTCAACTTTTTATGAAAAGAATAGTGCAGGGTTAATAGATTATGTTGTGTTATCCACCAAGGTAAAAAATTAGTTATCCTGCACATTCATAATTGCATCTCACTCTCGCTTCTATTGCCTATGCTTCTGGACAATGATAGTTATGGGAAAAAGTGCCAAATTGCACAAGGGAGAATCTCTAGGACCTGATCTCCTCGAAGCATATCCAAAAATTCGAAACAATTTTGGGAGGTTGGCTGGGATGAGTTCTTTTTCAGATGCAATGATTATTGTGATGGGGTTGCTCAAGCCTTGATGAAAGGGTTTGATTGTCAGGGGGTTACTGTTGGAGATATTTCCTTCCCTTTCACAGATGAAGTTGTTGCAAAGGCTACATGTCTCCCTGTTGATGGAGAACATTGGTTTAAAATCTGCACCTTAGCTGGAATTGACATTCCTTTCCTTTTAAAAGATGTATATAAGGACAAAACATGATGTTTGGTGATGCAAAGATCTTTGCTAAAGGATCAATGAAACCTTCTCCTTAGGATCACTCAAACTTATTTCACTTGTGAAGGATGCTTCAACAGATTCAATATGAATCATTTTCATTTCTTACTCACAATGCTAGAGAGGTCAAGATGAATGCTCCTTTATTTTTATTAATGAGTCTTAAGAAGATGTCAGCAAGAGTTAGGGCCAAACTTGATGTATCATCCCACTTCATTTATCACAAGAGTTTAATCAAGTTACTAATTGAAATTAAGAAAGATTAACAAAACATGGGAGCATTTTCTTTTCTTGGGGGAGTTTGTAGAGTCTGTTGCACCTAAACCTAAGGCCATTAGCAAAAATAAAAGAAGTAAGAAGCTTGTTGAACCACCCCAAACCTAGAGCAGGGGACCTCATCTGTCTAGACTAGAATTAAGAGGAAAATTATGTGACAAAACCTCCTCCTCTCGTTCTTGAAATGAAAATAGTCTACACGAGAAGAAGTAGGAGAATTATGGAAAGGAAAGCCATGTCTTGTCCTCTTATATCATCTCCTGAACATACAAAATTTGTTGAACCAATAGAGAAAACAAAGGAGGAAACAAAGGCTGAATTTGTTGAGCCTGAGACAAAGAAAATAAAGGTTGTTGAGGAGTCTGCACTAGTTGAGATCTATGGGGGAAGAAGGCTGCACACTATACCAGTTAATAAATTGAGGTTGAAATTCAAGCTCAAACAAAACCCTAGCCTGGCATAACAATTCATTGAGGTAGATAACACACTTCACAGATATCTGGTCATAAACAAAGAGAAGCCTGCTAGTTCTAGGAAGCCTAAAAATCAAAGCAAAGAGCCTACTCCTAAGGCCAAGAAGACTAGGAAAATGAGATAGAGTGAAGTTGATATTTGATTGGAGGCACCTAACATACTTAAATGTAGAATTTGCGGTGCAATTTTTTGTCTTTCCAACCTTTTGGGAGCATTTTTTATATAGCGGAGACATTTAATCCATTAGCGCTATTTTCACTTCATTTTGGATGAGTGGTGATAGTTACATGAATTTTTGCCATGTTTTGAGAAAACAATCATTTAATCTGTCAAGGGTTCCCAATTTTTCTCTCGATTTGAGGTATGCTAGTTAATCCGTCAACGCTTGGGAGAAGCCTGTTTTTTTAAGGCAACAATAAGTAGTTTGGAGCAAATACAACCCTGAAGGAAGGATCTACGTACTAAATTCCCTTTTCTGTGGATCAAGACCAAATTTCAAGAAATATATTACCATAGTCTTCAACAACAACATAGTTCTCAGATACATAATATTATCATCTTTTTTTATTAATGAGGAATGTAATGTATTTAGTTTTAATTAGAGATATACTTGCCTATTTTGAGATTTTTGTAATTAAGGTATTTCTAAAAACATGCTTATGGTTTTGCAAATACTCTATAAAGTTGATAATCAATAAAAACGAATGGTTCAGAATTTGAGAAAAATTGTAATCGGTGTATGTGATTTGTTAAGGTTGGTTAATCCTAGATGACTAGTGATAATAAGAACATAGTGTTTCAAAGTTGAGAATTCATGTGTTGATACATCCAAGTCTATTTCTTGGTGAATGTGTTTACCTCTATTATTTTCATTAAATTTTTATCTTCCTTATGCTTGAATGAAGGTATTAAAGTAGAATTCATGCTTCATTTTCATGCTCTATCTTTACCATTTAAGTATCACTTTCCTCATCTAAACTGAACAAAATTCTTCTATCATATGCTCTGGTTTGAATAGTTTTTTGTTATTTTCTCTTACCACTCTCAATAGCAAGGTTGTCTAAGGATAAATCAACTATCCTACTCTTAGCCTCTGTCACTACATCCGACATCCTAGTAAATGTTGATAGATTTGAATTTGCTACAGCTTCATGCCCAAGGATACACTTACTCTCTTCCTTGCCATCATTTTCAAACCCTACTAAACCCATGATCTAGCCACTGTACTAAAGACAACCAACTACTGAGTTGACACTGGGTAGTTTAATTGTAAAGGAGAGAGCCCTCTCTGATCTGAAACGATTAGCCTTTGGCCCTAAAGATTGGTTTGAAAGAGTTACCTTAGGGTGTTCCCTCTACATACTAGGAAAAACTTAGAGTGATAACTCGGGGCGTACCCCCCTCAAAAGGGTTGATTTTAGGCTCGGTGCTCCTGATTAAATGCTAGTTCTAGACCCTCATACTTGATAGAATCCATTAGAAACATTGCAATCCCCCCAAAATTGAAATATTGAAACTGCTAAGTCTTTCGAATTTTGAATGGGATATGAAATACTATTTTCTCTAGATGAAGTCCAATGAGGTTGAAACCACTCTCAAACATCCTGAGTCATTTCATTGTAATGTTAAAAATGTAAGTAGAAGGATGAAAATGAAAGGTAAAGGAGAATGTTACTTTTACTTTAATAATTTAACATTACCATTAATTACATAGCATTAGTAGGGCCTTAGGATTGAATATTACACTCTTCACTCATAAATTATTGTTATCAAACAAAATAAAGGGTGGACACCCAGAAGCATCCCTTTTAGGGAGTTGCGTCCCCCACATTAGGGAAATGTCCATCCCTATGTCTCCTTTCATCTCCCAAAAAGGGGGATGCAGGTAAAAGTTTCCCTAGAGGTACCCCCATCCCACGTGTGATGGAGGTGTGAACCTAATAGTGAGGGATGCGTCCCCATGGAACACTGGTTTCACTTTCATGTCCAACAACCTCAAGGAAGATCAAGCACCTTTATCAAGTGTCTTTAGTTGAAATAGAAGCCCTCGCTTACACCTATAATGGTCTGAGCCACAAAAGTTCTAATACCATATGGAAAATTTTGAAGCAAAAATGACATTAATGCAAAACAGAAGTTTCAACACTTAACCAGAGAAATGTTGGATCCTAAATGTGTAAACATTTAGTCTTAGGGTTGTTATTCTATACAAAAGAAAATAGTGGTGAGAATGGATAATGTTTCAATTCTTAACACCCCAATCTTCTAGGCAATCCAAAATAAAGATACCAAAGTGTTCTTGATAAGTTTCAACCTTCCAAGGAAATCTCATTATGACTAAACCAGATATGGAAATCTTACTTGTTGCAGTAAATGCAACAGTAAAACAACCTTTGATCTCCTTCAACTAGGATCATAAATCACTTAACATAATTTTCCTTGTGTTTTGTTAAATTAAAAAACATATAAGAAAATTTACAATTTGGACCAATGTTAGAGAAGTTGAAAACTTCATTAACATATATAAGATGACGTTTATGTACATATCATCTCTTTATTAGGATGAATTTTTTTTAATAATAATAAATTAATTATTATTATTTAATACTATTAAAAAAAATTAAGTAATAAATATAATATATATATAAATTAATATATATATTATAAATAATATATATATAATATATAATATTAATATATATAAATATATAAAAATATTTTAACTTTTAATATACAAATATCAATAATAATTATATGAAAAAATAAATTAAATTAAATACCAAAAAGTATCATCATTAAAATAGAAGCCCTCACTTACACCTATAATGGTCTGAGCCACAAAAGTTCTAATACCATATGGAAAATTTTGAAGCAAAAATGAAATTAATGCAAAACAGAAGTTTCAGCACTTAACCAGAGAAATGTTGGACCCTAAATGTGTAAACATTTAGTCTCAGGGTTGTTATTCTATACAAAAGAAAATAGTGGTGAGAATGGATAATATTTCAATTCTTAACACCCCAATCTTCTAGGCAATCCAAAATAAAGATACCAAAGTGTTCTTGATAAGTTTCAGCCTTCCAGGGAAATCTCATTATGACTAAACCAGATATGGAAATCTTACTTGTTACAGTAAATGCAATAGTAAAACAACCTTTGATCTCCTTCAACTAGGATCATAAATCACTTAACATAATTTTCCTTATATTTTGTTAAATTAAAAAACATGTAATAAAATTTACAATTTGGACCAATGTTACAGAAGTTGAAAACTTCATTAACATATATAAGATGCAACAGTAAAACAACCTTTGATCTCCTTCAACTAGGATCATAAATCACTTAACATAATTTTCCTTATATTTTGTTAATTAAAAAACATGTAATAAAATTTACAATTTGGACCAATGTTAGAGAAGTTGAAAACTTCATTAACATATATAAGATGATGTTTATGTACATATCATCTCTTTATTAGGATTGAAACCTTTTATAATAATAAATTAATTATTATTATTTAATACTATTAAAAAAAAATTAAGTACCCCGGATGCGGGTGATTAGATGGGTGTCATGGCAAGGCCACATGATAGCCATGTGCCTCCTCGTCCCTGAGGCAAGTCTGCATATCAACTCGCCGCCATGGAATGTCAGTACATAGCGTGCCTGAAATTGCATTCAATGCAACGTTGGGTGAAAGGGAAAAACTGCAATTTGCAGTTATGGCGGACAGAAACCAAGGAAGGGAAGGTTTTGTTAAAATGGGTGTTGATCCGGGCCACAGGGATCATTACGCTGTGTGCCGATTCAATATACAGGAAACAGCTCCAGAAGGGAGGCATTTGCATTCAGTGGAATGTCGTCTGCGTTCAGTTGAGGGATATTTGCGTTCAGTGGAATGGTGCCTGCGTTCAGTTGAGGGGTACCTGCATCACAAGTCTACAAATTTAGTTGGGGGCAGTCTCCAACCTTGCTTCCGCCCTGCTCCTGCAATTACACAAGGTCCCGCTGCTCCTGCAAAGATGGTTCGAAGGAGAGGACCTGCTCGAGGAAGGTCGTCTCGTCCTCCATCCTCAAGGCCTCGCCTTCCTTGCTATCGTTGTCGCTGCCACGAAGGGGTTCAGGCCAACCCCATTCAAGTTAGTCAATTTATGGATACGGGAGGTTCTAATCAGGAACCAGCCCGTGCACCTGCATTCGGCTCCACCATCTTCACATTTGGCAGTTCGATGGACAAACCACGTATCAATGCACATGTCTCAGTTTTGTTCATCGAGGAGCCCCAGGAAGATGAAGGAGATTCGAGGAGTCAGGAGAAAATCCCAGGTGGTAGCTCACCGGAGGAAGGGAAGAAAACGGAGGAGGCACCTGAGCAAGCCCCTAACAGCCCTCAAAACCAGAAAGCATCGACTTCTAAGGAGGACGATGAGGACGAATGGAACGCCCTGCGAGAGAAATATGGATGGTGTAGGGTGGTCGAGGAAAAGCCCCCGGAGTAGCCCTCAGCTGGCTCCAATCCTCGTCATCCAACTCTGCTCAGGTTCTGTCATGGTTTATGGCTCTGTTCTTCATTTTTCAGTTTCATATCCAAAGCTTCTGCTTTCTTTTGTTGATTTTGCATGGCCTGTCAGGCAAATTGTCGAGAGTCTTATGAGGCCCCTGCATGGGCAGTCCTGTTTCATTTCCGCGCCCCTGCGAGGGCAGTATTGTTCGGATTTTGTGCCCCTCCGTGGGACTAATCCGTCTGGTCTGGTCATTTTGGCCCTTCATGATTAGCTCAAGTCTAGGTGTGAAGCCCCGATGAGGGCAGTGTTTTTTGTGCTGGGTAAAATGAGTCCAAAATGCCACAGTTGACCTTGGACACAATGATTTCATGTCTGTAAAAGTTTCATTGTACATAATATAATAGCGTAGTTTCACTGAGAAAAAAAAAAAAATTAAGTAATTATATATATAGAGTTAATTATTTGAACTTTAATATATCAAATATTCCATATATATATAAATTTTATATTGAAAAATAAATTTAAATTAATATCAGAAGTATCATCATTAAAATAGAAATAATAAATATACATAATAAATAATATACTTGAAACTCTAAACGCTAATCTAAAATACATTATTACTATTATCTAAAATATGAAATATTTTTTTTATAATTTATTAAATTAATAATATATGAAAATATTATTTTTAATATTGAATTAAATAATCAATAATAGTGATTAAAATAAAATAAATATGTATAATTTTATTATTTATTAAATAAAGAGTAAATTGAAATTACTCGATCTTTCTTAAAATATATAATATACTATATATATTATATATATATATAAACGATAAGAGATACACTATATAAAATTTTTCATAATATTAAATATAATTCTTAATGATAATAAATTAAATAGATTTTTATAATATAATTCTATAATTTTATTTGAATAATAAAAATAATAAAATATTATAAGAATATTAGGAATATTTAATAATATAAATTTAATTATTATTATTTAATAATAATCTTATACATATCAATAATATTGTGTGTCAATTAAAGTTATAAAAAAATGAGAGATTTTTAATATTTATTAGGTTTATATACATCTAATTTGAATTTCAAATTATAGAACTTATTTTATATATTGATTTAAAATTAGTGATTTATTATGCTTATTTAAAATTTGATAAATAAAAATATAAAAATAATATTTTCTTTAGATTTAAAAGAAATTTGACTCTTAATTTATGGTTATATATTATTTCACTCTATCATTCTCCCAACCCACTTTCTATGTGAATTCCTTATACAACAAAATATAGCTTATATAATATTACTATTTCACTCAACCCTCAGAATCTCCCCATTTAATTTATTGTACAATAAATTTAAATGGCAAATACATATCAAATTTTGATCATTACAAAAATATTATTGCAAATACAAAAAGATGCCATATCAAATTTTCCTCATCCTCACACAAATTCTCATATCAAATACACGACTAGTCAAATATCATATTAGATTTTCATCATTACATTGAAAAATATTGTAAATACCCAAGCATATAAATATTCCTTCATTTTTTGTTACACACAAGATTGTAAGTACACACACAACAAACATGATGAAGGATACAAATACAAAATAAAAAATACATACAATCAAGAATACAAACACATAATAAATACGACATTAAGCTACACAGATGTTTGTGAAAATTTGATGTGATGCTCGCATACTAAACATCATATTGAATTTTCATCATTACATAAACACTATAAATACACAAGCATATGTAAACATTCCTTAAGATTTTATTACACACAAGTTTGTAAATACACAAACAAATGTGATGTATAATACAAACACAATCATAAATGCATACAATCAAACAACAATCATAATTACATTCACACATATGTGAGCATCACATCAAATTTTCATATTTATATTAAAAAACATATAGATACACAAGTACTCAAACATCATATTGAGTTTTCATCATTACATTAAAAAACATTGTAAATACACAAGCATATATAAACATTCTTTGAGGTTTTATTACACACAAGATTGTAAATACACAAACAAATGTGATGATTAATACAAACACAATCAGAAATGCATACAATCAAACAACAGCCATAATTACATTCAAACATATGCGAGCATCACATCAAATTTTCACGAACATATGTATAGCTTAATGTCGTGATGAAGAATACAAACACATAATAAAAAATGCATACAAATCAAGAGTATAAACACACATACAATCAAAAGTACAAATCCACAATTAAAAATGAGAAGAATCAAGATTGCAAACACACAATCAAGAGCACAATTCAAGTTTTAATCATTACAAATAAGATTGTAACTACATAATCAATACAATGCACAATAACTACACTAACATAACAAGCATTAGAAATACATAAACATTCAAACATCAAAATCATTGCAAATACACAAGAATACAAACATCCCATCAAATCTTCTTATTACATACAAAATTATAAATACTACAAACATTGCATGTCAATTTTTGATCATCATACACACATAATTGTAAATATCCGAACATATAAAATTAATGTAGAGAGTAAATCAAGCCATATGCTAAAGAAAATCCACACACATTTCAAACATGCCATCCACATTTATTGTAAATGCATAACTATGTAAATAAAGGCCAAACAACAACCAATCCCATACACAATAAAAAATACACCTCCAATAATGAACGTCACAAAAAACATTGTAAAGACAAAAAAATACATTGAACATTATATATCAGATTTTGATCATTACACACAAAAAAAGTTTTAAATGCACAAACATAATATAAACA